>CAUZXS010000961.1:0-92500 GCA_963585895.1 Sepioteuthis lessoniana
ACTCTGTTTGATTTTTGTTTCTTTCAATATTGAAAACGAAATTTTTTTTTCATGCAGATATGTAAATCCTTCCTTGGTCAATTTTTCTATATTAATTTAGTTTTATAAATTACTTGTTGATTTTGATATTTTTCAAATACATTTTGTACGTTTTTTATCTCCCTCAGGTTGACACGCACAATATTGTACCTTGCTGGATTGCATCACCTAAACAAGAATATGGTGCCCGTACAATTAGAAATAAAATTCACAGTCAGCTCTGTAACTTCCTTACTGAATTTCCACCAGTTATTGTTCATCCTCACAAAGCAGAAGAGACTGCCACTGTAAGTTTATTACATAATGTCGTCAATATTTTCGTTTTTACTTAAGGTATTTCAGTAATTTCTCTGAATTAGCCAATTCATTTATTTATTTTTATTTTAATTCATTTCGGTCTCAATTCATTCAAAATTTCTTTAAAGACATTCTTGATAAATTTAATCCTGTAAACAAAAGCCCCTCCTTTCTTTTTTTTTTTTTTTTTTTTTCTTTCTAATTTTTAATGTGTGATGACCTCATTTTTCAATCTGATTTTGATTTTAAAACAGTTTTTCACTAATTTCTTATGCACAGCTAATTTTAGCATCAAAATATTGTTATTCTGTAGTCTTAGTTAATTTTTTTAATTTCACATTCTCTTTAACTAAAACAGCCTGTTGATTGGGTGGCTGCTAGAAAGCAATTGAAAATGGACACATCTGTCAAACCTGTAGATTGGGCGGTTCCAGGAGAAAGTGCTGGAATAAAAACTTTAGAAAGCTTTTGCAATGAACGATTGAAGTATTTTGCTAGCGATCGAAATGATCCAACAAAATCAAGTCTTAGTAATCTGTCTCCATGGCTACATTTTGGTAAGTGAATTTGATAAATTTCTGCACAAAGATGTATTTTAATGGTAAAGAAGTTGGGAAAATCCCACAAAGCGAGTGTTGATGCATTTATTGAAGAGGCCGTAATCAGAAGTGAACTAGCAGATAACTTTTGCTATTATCAGAAGAATTATGATAATCTGGAAGGTATATCTTAAATGTGTACATTTGTGAATTTAAATTTTTTTTTTAATTTTTATTAGCAAGCATAAAAGTATTTTTTAATTTGTCTCTTTTCTATTTTAGTTAGTCTAGACTAACTTCATCTTTGACAGCTATACTCTAGCTTTTTCTTTGCATTAAATTCACTGTCTAAAATGAATAACCATTGATGTTGTTTTCTTGGGGAAAAAATGAATTTTCTAATTACTATTAAAAAAAACAAAAGGCCGACTCGTGTAGGCCATTTGTTTTGACCTTTTTAACAAGGAGCTTTAATTTTTTTTATTTAACGATGAATTGGATTAAGTGATCTTTATTGACTTGGGACTTGATACCAATCATTAGTGAGTTAACTGGAACTAAAACCCTTTTCACAAGTTTTTCTGTATTACCATTTAATGTCACACCTTTCAACACATTGAACCCATAAACTTGGAATCAAACACTGTGGCAGTTATCCAGTTTGTTGGGTTGTTTTTGGAATCTCAGAATCATTGCACCAGGTTGACTTTTTCTTTTTTTTTTTTTTTTTTTTCCAAATATATATATATATATATATATATAGGAAGGAAGAGTGCTTGGCCCTTCCTAGATATTAAGATACAACATGTGTTTCAGAAAGGCTAAAGAGAATAGTGGTAGAAACATTTTGATAAAAAAATGGATGAGGAAATTAAACTAATCAAAATGAAATGATTAAACATCTGAAAATTAATTCAAACAAGAATTTGTCTCCCTTATGTTATCTCTCTTGAATTACCACTGAATTAAACTACTATATCTTCTATTAACCTGTGGTATGTGTCGGATGATTCAGAAAGAATGTCATTTTGAATTAAAATGGCTTGTACACTTTGTGTTTTAATACAAATAAGGACACGCATTTAATTCTTAGCTCACACCGTCTTTTCCTTTTCTATTTCACTCGCTGGTGTTCCTAGTAATATATATCTTAACATTCAAACAAATGCTAAATAAGGTAGTGAATTATAATCTAATCCATATAAAGTTCATTTGAAGTTTTTCTGTTATTTAACTATAAGTTATAAAGAAATTAATGCATTGAAAAGTTTAATGCTTTTATTTTTTAACAGGCCAAATTTCTGCACAAAGATGTATTTTAATGGTAAAGAAGTTGGGAAAATCCCACAAAGCGAGTGTTGATGCATTTATTGAAGAGGCCGTAATCAGAAGTGAACTAGCGGATAACTTTTGCTATTATCAGAAGAATTATGATAATCTGGAAGGTATATCTTAAATGTGTACATTTGTGAATTTAAAATTTTTTTTTTTTTTTATTTTTATTAGCAAGCATAAAAGTATTTTATTTAATGAACTGGACTACAAAGAAACTTTATTTTCCATAATTTTTGTATAAAATATTGAAACAAAATTTTGGTTATATTCATTCACTTTTTCTATTAGATCTTTTAAAGGTTCTTCTCATTAAGCAAATAAAAATTTTTTACAGTAAATTTTTCTTTTAATCTCAATACCACTTATGTTTTGGATGTTAGAAATAATATTAAATGAAAAATATATTTTCAAATCTCTATGAAAATTGGATTAGATTGTTTACAAAAATGTTTGTTTTTTAATTAGAATATTATAAATTTAATTTTTGTTTTTACTTTGGGAATGTTCTGTTTTTAGGAGCTTATGATTGGGCCAAGAAAAGTTTAAAGGAACATGAAAAAGACAAAAGAGAGTACGTTTATACTCGAGAACAGTTTGAAAAGGCTAAGACCCATGACCAATTGTGGAATGCTGCTCAGGTTTATTTCCTTACTTTATCTTTCTCTCACTCTTTGAGACTGACTATAATACTGATATTTTAAATTTTTTTTTTTTTTTTTTTCATTTTGTACTGTACCCCCTGCCCCGCATCATTAGTTTACCTGTTGTGGTAGTCAGATTCTAAATGTATCTAATCAATAACTCAAAGGTCACATTTACAAATATGAAAATATTTTCTAGCTTAAAAATCATTAAACAATTTAAAATTTTTCATTTCTCCATAAGGACCATGACTGCATATCTGACTTTTAAAACCTGATCAAGTTGGTAACAAAATAGAGAAGTTACAGACATAGATGATATTGACAGTATTTTTAATTTCTTTCTGAAAACCTGCTCAGATCCATTTGTTGCCATGAAAGTGTAGCTTTGTATTTAAAATGTGTGTATGTGAGCTAGTCGAGCAAGAAGAAATTTAAGGCTATAGGTTTTGAGTCATTGCCAACAATATATGAAGATTCTTGAACTAATATTTTAAAAATGGGTTTGAGTTTCAGGTTTGGATAAAATAAATCTGTAGGTTAAATGTTATAGCTTTGTTTATAAACAAATTTAATTTTTCTCAACCAAATGACTCAATTTATGAACATTATTCTTGTAGCATCTGTTATCCAAAAGTTTTGAATCTTCTCTTCGAGCATGACTTAAAACCTCGCTCTTTGGACCCAATCTGTGAAGATAGAAAATTAATAAATTACTAAAAATGATGTATAAATACCAGAAATACATTTGTTCTTAGATTTTGCTTTTCAAAACTTGGAGATTGATATTTAGAACATGGTCTAATTTTTACTTTTCATTAAAATTATCAATTAAAATCTGTGAGCACTTTATACCCCATCTACTCCATTACAAAGTGCATTAACATGTGACAAAGTATATAATGCTATTCTATGGAAATTGTATTGAACACAATTGCTTTTAGCTTTTGAACACAAAATGAATTTTCTAATTAGTAAATTGCTTCTTTGATTTTATTATTGAGTTGCTCTTTATAAATGTAGTCTGACGTAGAATTCAGCCGCTGGCCGGTATGTCTAGTCTAATCTGGCAATTTTTGCCGAAATCAAATCATATGGCTCCCTTTGTTGAGCTGAAGGAACCACCATCATTCGCTACATTGAATTTTTTATCCAAATAGCAGTATTCTAGCGCCTTCAGATCAGTTCAATTGTGGGTGTTAATTTGGCTGGGATCTATGCCAAAAGGAAATCGCTGTTAATGAAGAAAATAGTTCTTGTCGCAACCACAAGAACTCAAAAAGAGACAAGCAACACTTTCAATTCTCGTATAATAAAACTTTAAGGCTATTATCTTGCCATAGAAGAAATTACACAAATGCATAGAGTACAAAAGAAAAGGTTACACGAGATTTACTCGCTCGGTTAGAAAGTGACAGAGAGGAAAAAGAGAAAAAATATGGAATGAGCCTGATCTTTCCAGCCGGTATAAATGAGACGATTACAGATCCTTGTGTATTTTTACCTTGAGGTTTGTTTTCTCGGCTTTGTTGACAAAATTATCTGGATTCGCAAAGATTCTATTTCCATCTCTTGGTTCTTATCGGACCAGCATGATTCACTAAGTCGTTTTCGTAGCATTTGGCATTTCTGTCTGACCTCTGAAAATGTCTTTCTCTAACCGCAGCTTCGCACTGACGCTTTGAACTCTCCTTTGAACTCTGACCAGCCTTTCTCTAACTGCAGCTTCGCACTGACTCCAAAAAAATGTCTCTCTCTCAAACTGACTCTCAATCTCACTGCCGACTGCTTATACGGAGTGGGATGGAGTATCAACAACTTTTGGCCCTGCCTATGAATAATGATATGTAAATTAAGTGGATTCCCTGCTGAGTTTCGCCCAGACAGAGATCACTTGAGTCAGAAAAAAATCCACTTATCTTGTCTCGGACCTTGGGTCTGGATTTTGTCCTCAGACCACCTAAGATCCCATTCACCATTTATCATAGGATTTAATCAACAACCCATCTATCCACCTCCCCGAACCATCACCTTACTTACTAAAGACTTAACTCCAGTAACGTTATTGCAAAAGGAAAGAAAAATAAAATAAAATAAAAAAGGAAATTCCTTTTCCTATTCTCTGTATTAGAAAAAGAACAAACTTATTTCTAGAATTATCCTTCTATCTGTTAATTAATAAATCCACCTGGTGGGGGGGTCTCTCTCTCTCGTACTGAGAAACTAAAGCATAGCTCTACTACCATTAGCATATCTTGTAAATTCATATTGAAAGCATTGATTTTTGTGACTTTTTTTTTTTTTTTTTTTTTTTTTTTCTGTCATAATACTAGATATTTGTAGTGAATGTGATTATAACAATGAGGATCTCTTATAATATTACAAGATTTAAAAAGAAAAATTAACTTTTTATTTAAGAAAATGTTTTTGGTTTTTGTTTTTTTTTCCTCCATAGATTCAATTATTAACTGAGGGCAAAATGCATGGCTTCTTGCGGATGTACTGGGCTAAGAAGATTCTTGAATGGACAGCAAATCCTGCTGAAGGTCTTCGTGTGGCTATCTATTTGAATGACCGTTACTCACTTGATGGCATCGATTCTAATGGTTATGTTGGTAAGTTATTTGAGAAGATTTTGTCATGTCGTGATGCCAGCACGAATCTCCCTGACCCTCTCTTGCCACCTGTCTCTATCATCCATTGCTCCCAGGAGGTCTTCAAGGCTATATCCTGCATTGGCACTGAGCTGTTGTATATAGATTCTAGCTAGTCATCCTGCCTTTGCTTGTCCATGTGAAGGGGTCCACTGGAGCATATCATTTATGAGTTCATCCTTACTTCTCCAGCCATGTCCAACATGTCTGGTTTGTCTAACTTTGATAGTTTTTGAGATGGGTGGTAGGTGGCCGTATAGCTGCAGTTTGGTGGGGTGTTGCCTCCAGGACTTGTTCAATCTTGCTCACAGCATTCTGGTGTAATTGCCGTCAAGCTTTTTCTCCATACATTTAGTTAGCATCCATGTAGCAGTATCGACACAACCACTGCTTGGAAAAACTGTTTTATTTTATCGGTCAGGTCTGTCTTCCATATGACCAATAGCCTATCGATAGCTGTCCATGCCTTTGCTAGTTGGTGTTTTTCTTGGTTGATGAGACACTGCTTCCTAGGTAGGTGAACTTGTCCACAAGTTTCGGAGATGTCGCCTCTTTGATTAAAGCACATGTATTCTGTCTTGTCTACATTGATGTGGTGGCCTATGTCACCAGCTGCTTGTTCCAGACCATATAGTAGGGTTTTGGATTGAGCAGGTGTATTTGCCAGAAGTGCTATGTCATCGGTGTAGTCAGTGTCTGTTATTGTTAGTGCGGAGTATCTTCTTTCTTTTGCCAGCTTGAAACTGTAATCTTTCATTAAATCAAGACATTCTAAGCACATAGCAGATGATAAACAGGTATGGGGTTAATGTGTCTCCTTGTATTACACCTGCTACAATATCAAAGTAGTCTGTGTCTCCATCCGTAGAGCAGACTTTTACTTTCGTGTTTTTTATATAGCATCATTAAGGCTGCAACAGTTTCTTAATGTAATTCTAATAAGAGGATCAAAGTCTCCTTCATGCAAAAAATTTATAACAATGAATATTGTCTTTAAATGACAGCTTGACATGGTTACAACTGTAATATCAGAGAAAACCAGAATTATAACATCAGAAAACATGGGAAAGAATTGGTTCCCTCTAAATTCTAAATATTTTTATAAGGTTGAGGGTGCTTCAGGAATCAAACTTGAAAATGTAGAAATTGAGTGTCCTGTTGCTTTTGGTGTGCGTGTGTGTGGGGGGAAATGAATTAAACTTTTTAGGAGTGGACTGTTTAGAATATTTTTGTCTTGTGGGACAAGTTCATTACCTCAGTTTGTATAATTCAGTAAACCCTATTTCTAAAAATGTTGTTTATTCCTATGAACAAAGATGAAAAAATTGCAAATTTTATAGAATTGTTTTTGAAGACATGGATCTGTACTAAATGCACTTTGGCATTTTTGTTTGTGGCTGGATGAAAAACCAGAGGAAATTTAAGTGTTGACATTACTTGAAAAAAAAAACATAGGAAAAAGAAGAGAGAATATTAAGTGATGCAGAAAAGAGAAGACTGAAATATAGAAAGTTATAAGAGGGTGAATGAAAGGGGGAAGGAAAGAGCAAGATTAATATAAGTGATGGGATTATTTATATTGCTTGGCACTTCTGATAGTCTAAGGGTTGGACATGGTGGTATCAGTCTTTAAGAACACAGGAGCTTTGGTTGACTGGAGACCCTGTAAACGGTATTTTCAAACCTATTTGGGGAACTAGGTCTGTGATATGTTGTTTGACTAATTAGCTGTATAAATATATATGTTGTAATCAATATTCAAAGCTATGGACTAGGAACAGGAACACATGCTAGGCTTAAAATAACCATTCTGTGTCTGTGATAATTTAAGCTCTATTTATAAATTTACGTCTGATATAGAAGCATTTTATCTATATGGCATTCAAACTCAAATTAGAAAAAAAATTTCAGATTATTTTGTATGTATATTTTTTTTTTATAAAAAATGGAAGCAAAAATAATTTTGAGTTTCATGATTTTAATTTTGGAATTGATTTAATTTTTGTTCTTTTGGTCATGTCATGCCAAGTGTTTTTGCTTGCTTGTTTATTGAAACCATTTGAAAGGTCTGTCTTGGTAAAGACTGAGTTCTTTCCCCAGCTATCTTAACAAATTAATTAGTCCCTGTTTAAGTAAAAGAATGTTTTGTATGCCCTATCTTTTTACCAAAAGTAAAATAAGGAACCGTTAAATATCTTTTGTAATGCTGTTTCTTATAATTGCTATACTTGAAATCAAACTTCATTGACCATTTTTGAATGCATCAGTTTTGTGTTGACTTAATTACTTGTTTGATATGATAGATAATTTTTTATGATACAATACAAATTACATTGTAATAATCTTTCAAGTTTGTTTATTATCAGCAGAAATATTTTATTGATTTGATTAAACATTCACAATTTTGATTTTAATCTTGTTTAATCATGATGGTATTTTGTATAAAGTGTAATTGAAAGAATTTAGATAAGGTTCTTGTAAAGATAAGGAATATGTCATATTTAATAATTTGGATTGTGTCTGGCTCATAAAAAAAAAAATTTCGATGATTGAATGAGTGGTGACAAATTTGAAGAATTTCAAATTGTTTTAGTTATTTTAGCAATAAAACTTTGTTGAAAAGTTCATTGGCTGACCAAAATGGAATGTGACCAAATAAAGTTTATTTTTCAACAGTCTCTCTTGCAATCCAAATACGTCTTCCATTGGTGTTGCAGTGTTCGGATCCCATTAGTGAAAAGTCAACCACAGCAGATATGTGTTCAGTCCACCACTGTATATTTAAAGAAAAACTAATCAAATTTTATTTTTTGAACTTTCAATTACTAGATGATTCAATTCTGAGCTTAAAGCTATTAAATATGTTCAGTCTTTCAAAAAGATAATCAAACCTAAAATGCTTATGTTTATCTCTTTATAGGCTGTATGTGGTCATGTTGTGGTATGCATGACCGTGCTTGGGGAGAACGTAATATCATTGGCAAAATTCGAATTATGACATTTGGTGGATGTAAAAAGAAGTTTGATGTTGACAGTTTTATACAAAAATATTATTCCAAGGCCAAAAAGGCGAAGTAATTGATTAACTTGTCCTTTTCCCCTCCAAAAGGACCCAATGTATCCTATTGTCTGTTAATTGGAAATTTTTGTCATTTCTTCAGAATAACATCAATAAAATGAACAAAAAAAACCAACTATCTGCTTATTCTTTCTCAGTTTTTAAAATCTAAAACAAATTGAGTTTTGAAATAATTTTTAACAACCGAAAGTGTTTGTCTAATTTATGATAATTAGGCATTTTCGGGTTTATTTTTTTTCTACTTGTTAGTTTTTTTCCTACTACATCCTTATTTTATCGAGAACTGAAAATTTAAGAACAAATGGTGTTTTTGTTTTTTTCTTTTTTATACAAAGTGTGTTCAAAATAAAGGTCCCTTACTTCTGTGGCATGTCAAGACTGAAGCTGTATTTACAAAGAAAGAAATGAACAATGAATAAAACATTGTCTTTTACAAAATACCTCTCTTGGCAGTCAACATACAAAAATGTTCCATTGAGTTTTTCACCGGTCAAAGTACCGATAAAAGTTGTTCTTGATATGGTGTGCACTTTTATATTTCTTTTACTGTCCTCCACACACCCTCAAATCTGACCTTTTGGGATGAATTTTCAATTTAGGAAACAAGAAATCACACAAATCTGCAAAGTAGTGTGTTGCACTTGCACAATCTTGTTTCACTAAAAAGTATAAAGGTTGGCTTCTTAATTTTCTTTTTCAAATTGGCACTGACTTGTCTAGACATCACTTTTTTGTTCAGCTGGGCATATATCTTCATTGAAATTTTAAGACTTAAAACTTCAGTCTACATATTAATTTTTTTAATCAAACTTTAGTAATTAATATACTAAAGAAATAATCCTTTCAAAAGCTTTTTATATCTAGTAAGGTGAGTCAAGTTTTACAATAATTTAAAAAAATTTTTTTAACAATAAGTGCTAGTTTGCGGTGCATATATCATGTGACCAAAACAGTTAAAACTATGGATGGTATCATCTTGATAGCTACAGCAATTGATTTTATCTATAACTTTAAATAAGGCATATCTTTGTTTTGATTTCAGGTTGTCTGTGGTCAGTGGCTGGCATTCATGATCAAGGTTGGGCAGAAAGACCCGTATTTGGAAAAATTCGATATATGAATTTTAATGGCTGCAAGCGTAAATTTAATGTTGATGCCTTCATCATGAGATACAGAACTAAAAAAACAGCTTAGTTTTAGTAACTTTGACTTTTTCATTACATTTTTTAAAAATATCAATCACTATCAAATTCTTTCAACTCCTCTTCAAGATTTCTGTTTGGTTAGTTTTTAGAAAATTTTTTTCTTAATTTGTCTCATTCGTTCTTGGATTATTGCACACATAGAGCTAAAAAGAATCTCAAACTATTGATCATTGTATTGTCTGTGGAAAGAACATTTTGATTTTATTCTTGTATATAAATCAAATAAATATTTGAGAAAAAATCTATTAGTGGCTCTAAAATACTCAAGCAGTTATTCATGACAAAATTATAATCTCCACTTAAAATGATTTCAGGAAATTGATTTTTCCTAGAAAGCTACATTTAGTATCTGATTTAATTGTCTTATGATGGTTAATGCAGAAATATGCCCACTGAGCAAGCAAATTAGGAAGTCTCTACCCTACCTAACATTATAAAGGATAATTATTAAATATAAATAAAAAAATTTGATTCATTGTATATTTGTAACTTTTAATGCACTAACTTCAATGGATATGTCTTAATTCTCCCTTTTTGATATCAGTATGTGTATATTCCGTCAGTCTGGGTTAACTTTAAGCATGGATTGCTTTTAACAGGTCAAATGTGACCATATTTGATAGCTTTGATTAAAATAGGAATTCTAAGCTGTAACCATGTTGGTACTGTTGCATAGTTGCACCACTTGGACTTTAACAAAACATCTAGAGAAAAAGTGAGATTGGAACTATACAAGGATGCTGCATACTGTTTTGAATGAATCCTGGAAGCAGCACCCTATAAAACAGCTGTACAGCCACTTACTTCCCATCTCATAAACTATCCCAAAAAGACATGGTGGTCTCTAAGGACATACTCATAAGTGATGTACTCTTATGGACTCTTATATACACACTAGTATTGGCCAACTAGCAAAAACTTATATTTATTGGCTTTGTGTGGATTCTGGATGCTATCTAGAGTCCTCGACAAAGGAATCAATGCATTTAGCAAGCTTCCATATGCTTTGAATGCATCTCCAAATTACATTTGATAACAAACCTTAAAAGGCAGCAAAAATGTTTCCTTTTTACTTTTGTAGAGGGTACCTTGGTTAAAAAATATCCAATATAGAATGTTATTGTTCAGTGTACATCTTAAGTATCTGTTTTGTTAAATTTTATTTTAGCAGGGCTTATTTAGGTTGAAATAAACTTAAAAGTAGAGACTTCAGATTAGGAGAAAAAGCAGTCATACAACCTAAGAACAGATACATCAAGGTTTTACTGGTGAGAATACACCAGAGAAGTATACAACTATTTGTGGCAGTATATTATGTTTTTGTATCACTGGAAAGGGTTTTTGTGTTAGCAAATATAATTTTACAGTATGGATTTTTTTTTTTTTTTTTTTTTTTTTTTTTTTTTTAATATCAATCAATGGAAATATTCTTTTGAGGGAAATGTGGTTAACTTATGAAATTATTCAAATTTTTGTGTGTACAGTTTTGTGCAATTTTTTTTTCTTTTTGTAAGATTTATGAATGGAAAGAAGGCTGTGAATTTTAAATGAAAATTTCCTTGTTGGTGCTGAGGACTTAGTGAAAAAGCCTTGTTGAATATAACCTGTTAGAGGCATTTTGTGTACATTATGGATGGTGACAGTATAAATTTGAAGGTGACATATTAAATGCTAATACAGATAATAAACTTGTGAAAAGGATTTAGTTACAGTTCAAGTCTTGAGTCAAAAATTACACAATCCAGTTCAACATTCAATCTAGAAAGGGCAAAGTTCTAAATAGGCAAATCAAAACAGTAATCCAACATGATGACCTTTTCTTGCAGGAAATATCACAGCAAATGGTCAGCATCAAGTTTTTTATAGTTGCTAGAAAATTTAATTTTTCCCACTTTTAAAAAAATTTGTTTTTCCTTTTTTGTTTTTGTTGAAATGCTCATAATTCTTAACTGGCAACTTGATTATTTTTCTCCATCCCAGAACTCTCCTGATGAAGTGAAGGCATTAAGCATTTAGAGTTGCATAGTCCTAGCTCAGTTGCAGTGAAATATTGACATCGTTCTTTCAATTGTTTGGTCTGCATTACATAAAATATACAAGGGTTTATGTAACAAATTTATTGTAATTATCATTTAATAATTATAGCTTTAGTTCAAGTATTGATTTATATCATATTGTAACAGATTGAATCTGTATTTTAAAATAATTTTTAAAATTCATTTTATTGTATTAAATGAATACCAACCAGTTACGAGGCACTCAATCTGTTCATCAGTGACTGCAGAGATGTTCATGCTGCTGTTTGTTTATTTTACATAATTGTAACACTACATGCATTTTTGCATTAGGTTGTGTAACACACTTCACTAACCCAACCATGTTTGAATGATACAGCAGATCAACAGAAGGTTAACAGTGGATTTAGTTTTGGCATTCATTTTTGCTATTTTCCTTGAACCTGATTGAGTCCATACATGTTTTCTTTTATCAGTCATTGCAAATGTGTGTGAGCACATGTCCCCAAGTTTTGACAGACTTAGTATAGCTTCTGCTTGATAATAGATGAGGAATAGTTATTTTATAGCTTTTTCATCAAGGCCATCGTTCTTGGTAAATTCTCTAGACTGCATCCAGTGTCCACACAGTTGGTAAATGTAAGTTTTTACTGGTTGGCCAATACTGGTGTCTCCATGTGTGTGAGTTCTTTGGAGGATGACACCTATTAGTTCGTCTTTAGTTTTCCAGCGTGTCTTGTTCATCTTCCCATCTCACAAGCCATTCAAGTAACTGCCTATACAGCTACTGTTTGGTAGGGTGCTGCTTCCAGTATTTGTTCAAAACAATATGTAGCATCCTTGTGTAGTTTCCATTTAGCTTCTCCAATCGTTTGGTTAAAGTCCAAGAGGTGCAACCTACAATAGTAATAGCTACTCTGATTTATAACTTTTGAATTCGAAAATCAGCTCACAAGAACTTAATTTTCTTTTTCTTGCATGATTTGCTATTCCTTTAAAAATAACTTCTATTTAATTAGTTGTTAAATGTGCCTTGTTTGGTGGCAATTTACCTCTGAAACTAACATGATGGAAGCCAGAAATTATTTGAATTGTAATACACACATGCAAATGTGTGGGGACTTTTTTATGTTTAAGAGCATCAAAGAAGGATATGGAAGAGTTGTGTGGACGTCATCTTTAGATATTTACTTAGGCTAGCTTAGACTAGCACAAAGCTATATTGTGATGATCACTGATGTTAAATCCCAAAATTGTAGCCTTGTAGAAAAAGAACAATGTTTGATAATTTGAAAAATTGCTCCCAAAAAAGGAAGTGCAAATAAAAGGAGTACAGAGAATTGTAAGATAATTTAATCAGGAGTCAAATTATAATTAAGATATCAAAAATTTACAATAATTAAAAGGTTGTATTATATAATGCCTTGACACAATTTGGAAGAAAGATATTTTAGATATTTCAATTGAGGTCTTCAGAAAGACCAATTAAACCACTGGATTGCATTCAATAAATAATAGTTCTTAGCATTTCTTACATGTTCATTTGGAGAAATGATAGATTTTCTGATGTGTAATCTTAGCTTCCAAATGGAAATATGAATTGCAAATTCAAATAATGAAGTGAAAACACACACACACACAAGTATTAGGGATTTTAGTTTCAAGAGATTTATAAAGACTACTAAAAAGTTCACAATTCTGATACAGATAAGCTAGTTTCAAATCCCAATTTTAAGACCAACTAATGGATCATTATATATATATATACACACATACACGCACAAAGAATACAATGCAGTTATGACTCCAATGCTTCAAATACTGCATTTTGTTTCTGTGTTTTTATAAGGACTCAAGGAAAAACAATTTGAATCTCATTGACGATTTAAGTAAAACCACGATCAAAGAAAATATTCTTATAAAAGAAACAAAATATTATTCATGTAAGAATAGAGCAACAGATTCAATAACATTTGAAATATCTACATCAAATTCATTGATAAATTCTGTGTGTGACTGGATGTTGTTGTTTTTTTTTGTTTTTTTTTTGTTTTTTTTTTAAAGAAAGCCAAAGAATTTTGTCTGTACCTGCGTCGAGAGAAATTCTTCAGCTACCGAGAATATTGGCAGGTAAAGATGGATTCTTCCTAATAGAGAAAGTTGTTTGCTTCCAAGTCCTGTGTTTGCCACCTGGATGCAATCACTCTTTTATGTGACCTAATCTTGGCCTGTAATAGCCTCTCCTGTGGTGATGTCTGCTAAGAGGGGACAGATATGTTAGTGATACCTGCTGGGTACCTTGTAATGCTTCGTAGCTACCTCTGGTTAAAATAAAAAGAAATGTTCTTAATTTCTTGCAGCTAGCTGGATATTTGTGTCAAATGGAATACGCAGTTTTATGGCTGTGGAAATAACTTTATTGCAAATGACAAAGCAAAAAAAAAAGCAGGTGGCAATGGTTTCTTTTCATGACGACCTTCACAAAAAGGTGACAAACATTTGTCTATTGATGTTTTGATTGCCTCCCCGCAAAAAAGCGACAAAACAAACCCAACGAGTAGTTAAGAGTAGCTTAAACATAACCAACACTAGATCATTTTATATGCTTATCGAATTCAATTATTCCGAATGCATTTTATATGTATGTTTTGTATTGTATTGACAACACGTACTACTGAATCAATTTCGTTGAATGCAATTCGATTTTAGATAAAATTTAAAATTTTAGATTTAAAAATATGTCCGCAAAATCGTACATAAACTGACTGTCTTCTGAAATAGGGAAATAATCATATATGGAAGCAATAACGGGATTGAATCCGTAAGTGATGAATTTATTATGAAGGAAAGTCAACGTTAAGACGTTTCGGTTTTAATAAACCTTCATCAGAACTTTGAGATGGTGAAACAAATGTTGATAGAACAACGATGGATGTTTTGATGAAATATAGTTAAGAAAAGAAATATATATAAGAAAGATCATATAACCGTTCAATTAGCGTTCTTTTGCGAAAAATTATCACGTGATTGGCACAGGCAATGATATGTAAATATATGAAACTTCTAGGAGAGACAACGGATTAAAAAGAAAAAGAAAAAAAAAGAGAAGGGAAGAAAAGAAAACAAACCTAACATGTAAATAATAAATTCATTACTTTTGGATTATTTTGTTTTTCTATTTTCTCTAATTTATATATATGTATATATGAATTAGAGAAAATGTAAATGAGTCCGACGTTTGTCAAACTTTCCATCTTAGCTCATCTGCCTTAGGAATTTTCAATGCTACCTCCTCGATTGGGACTATCAAATCTAAATAGTAATCTAAGTAATAATCTATCAAATCTAAGTAAGTAAAGTTGTCAACTGTAGTCGAGGGCGACCAGAAGGTTCCCTTTTCAATTCCTACAACACTGAACTGTAGGGGAGGGCGCTACTCCTTTCCCTGGATTGCTCCACTTTACCCTTAATACGTACCTTATATTGCTGAGTGTTAAGCAAGGAGGTATCAAGTACCATTTTTAAAGTTTTTGGTATGACGCGACCGGGGATTGAACCGGACCATTGGCGAACACTCTACCCACCAGCCAATGAGCCGGTTAAATCTAAGTTATAATAAAAAAGGGGTAGATAAAAAAAAAAGGCAATATGAGCTTGGTCCAAAAAAATCGTACATAGTAATTCATAGTGTTGATAAAAACATTAGGTTTATAAGGACCAAATCTTCATTCTAAATTATTCAGCACGATACATGGTATAACGAATATAGACGTTGAGTTTAATGACCTAAGTGAAATCATCTGGTGGCTTCAGGTTCAATCCTGACTGCCGGTAAAAATAAAGAATACTTAGCTTAACACTTATACCCGGTTATGGTTTACGGTCTACCCCAGTGGATTACATAAAGGGTTCGGTTGGAAGTTCCGTGTAGACTCCCGTGTTCGACAAGAAACACCTGAAGAAGGTCGAAGGACACATCAGCTGAAACAATTGTGTGAATACTCTAAGAGATAAAAATAATGAAGTTTCTTCTAAAAAATTCAGACGAATGTTTTTTTTTCAATGATATAAGTCATCACTATCGGTTCACAGTTTTTGAGAAGTTATTGATGAATTCTAAATATTACGTAATGTATTTTGAATCAGAAATCAATTCTTCCTCAGATCTCTTTTCCTTAATTCCTTTCCCAGGTTATCTGACTTCCTACCAAGTAAGAATATGTCATAAGGTCATTTTAAAGTGGAGAGCCATGCTCAGATCGAAACCTATGTGAGGCTTGACCAAAAAATGTTTGGTCTCGTCGACATTTCCCAATTTAGGTGCCTCAGACGTCCAGCCATGAATTCAGCTTGGCAACGCAGATACTGCCTGAGGAGACAGCCCCATGAGACCAAGCGGGTGTGAGGAAACTCTCTATACCACCCACCGGGGCCTGCCCGTGAGGATGGCTTATTGTGTTTGTCTAAAAGCAGAACCGGAAGCCCACAAAATGTCGCTGATGACTCCCGATAACGTCAGTGACTGCTGATAGCGAAGATGTACTGCTTCACTCCCGGGTCATCATACGTCATATTTTGGGCAGGAGGCTTCTCTTTAATTTTTGTGGGATAATGAAAAACTCACCGACTGATCCCAGACACACATGGCCGAACCTCAAACCCCTTATACTCAATATCGACGATTCACAATTTGCCAAAATGATTCCTGCGGTTCCTCAAATGCCTCGACCGATAGGTACAGCCATTTCTACTTGTTCAGGAAAATGTTTATCACTATAAAATAGTCGTAAACCCCGAAAATAAGATTGAGTTTAAAAGCATCCCTATCTCTTTCTTTTCCATCATCCAAATGTTATATTCTGAGTTGTTGATATCTGTGATATGAATGTTGTGGGCGAGAAATGCGTATGATTGCAAAACAAAGAACGTATAGATACTCGCAATAACACAGTAATGATGTTATAGAAAATTTTTATAAATAGATTAAGCACGGAGAATAGAATGGAGAAATATGTTCATAGTTAAAGAATGAATTCAGTGGTAGTAGTTACAAAGTTCATATACTGTCCTTGTCTCGTGGTGAAGGGATGGTTTTCTCGGAATAAGGGCAGCGTTCCTAGCGGCGGCGATCGTTTGAAGTATCGGATGACAGTCGCCGGTCAGTGGCGTAGAATCTTTAGCACGAGCAGTGTGAAGGAGCAAGTCTGACTAATAATTATTTGGTCCGTCTATTTATATTTTTTTTTGTAGGCTCAGAAACGGCAATTTTTGTGCCCCGCGGGAAGCGTTCCGATTGGATATTATTAATGTATTTTTTTTTTTTTTGTTAATTTATCGCAAACGGAAGTTCTGCGCGGAGCCGATGCGTGAACGACTAACTTTTCATTTTGAGTTGAGAACTCGAAGTGGTAACTTCCGTTTTTTTTTCTTCTTTTCTCCTTTCTTTTTGTTTTTTTTCAAATCAAGGCAAGATCTCGTCTTGTAACGCAAACAAACAAAAAACAAATGCAAGATTTATTTTTGCGTGGGACAAAGTCAAAATGCATGGACGTAGTTGAACGCACCGGCACGTGACTATTTTGTCCAATCAGGTTCTCACAACTATTTATTTTTGCGCCTAACTATTTGTTTCGGGAACAAGTGAGTTTTAGATCTAATTTTTCTAGAAATTTTTACTCCACGTGGTCCAATAGGAATGAAAATCCTATACGGTTCAGCAATCCTGCCAGATTTGCATTTTGTAGTTTTTATTTTTCGTGTCAGTATCTATAAGACCCACCTGGCACAAACTTTGTGATATCCAAATATTGTCAATTTTGTTTCCAACGCATTGAAGCCTACATTCAACTCTCTACATTTTCTTGTTCGTAATTTGTCGCTTCGCACCAATGAGTTGATCGAAGTGCTCTTCATCGTTGGTTGACAGGTGTGCAGGATTGTCTTGAAGTGATTTGTCTCACACATCACTCTTGCTATTGCTGAAACATATTTTTTTTTTTTTATCTCCAACTATGTCCGCACCACTTTAAAAAAAAGTTGCGTTATACAACGCGTGGCAAAGTCGAAAGCTATCTCACTTCATTCCGGCCTTGACAACAAGAAGCACGCACGACTGGGTTCGTTTCCCGACAGAAGAGATGCACCCCAACAAACCTCGTGTCTTGCCATGCATGGTACTACGTTTTGACCTAAGTTTTGTAAAGGACTCTTCAATTACTGGATAGGGCTTCCTTTCCATTATGTACTCTTAGTATCTCATGTAATTCCTCTATCCTTTTAATTAAGTTTACTCATACAATAAATATGTTGTCAATTCATCGTGAATTGTTTTATATTGTTTAACACGAGGAAATATTAGACTTCATCCGCTACAAGTGTCAGAATTATATTTATCATTCTCTAATAATTGTGGTGGTGAGTTTTGGTACTCAGATACGGCAAATATACAAAAACATACCTTCACGTAGATATCCCCCCCCCCAGATCATATCCCACATCCATAAACATTCTGCCAACGTTGACAAATGACAATTTTTTCCTGCATGGTGGGATTCAATGACACACCTTTGCTTTGTACGCACTTTCGTAATGTATGCTCTTTTACTACTACGCCACTCAACCGTAACGAGAGGAAAAAAGAATAAGTTATTGATGAATGTCTAGCGCCAAAGCATCAGCAACCTCATCTGACGTGGTGGGCTAACGTTAATTTGGAGCGAGTAACTTTAAAAAATCATATTTTCACCATGAGTGAGGCGTTTATCTTGAATATCCCTTTTACATTCTGACTTTGAATCGTAGGACAATCTTTCTGTGAACTTTTTCAAAAATATTTCGAATGTTTGTTTTTATCAAAAATTTCATAACCAATTTATTAACTTTTGCTATGATACCTTTCATCAGAACTCAAAGATAATTTTTTCTTAATATATTCATACATAAGTACATAACGAAAATGAATTAATAAATTGATTGTGTTGAGAATAATTCCGAAACGAGTTTACAATTTATGCTAGGTTTGATTTTAGTATCGTTAAGCTTTAGAATCCTTTCCTCTTTGGTAATGTCAGTGAATATTGCATGTCTTTATATTCCTTGAAAGTTGTTTTTTCTTTTTTTAGATTTTAGTCTCCGAAAAGTTATTTCCCTTAGATTGAAAATGTTTTCAAAAGGTCGGCAATGCTGAAGACCGTCTAGCTTTGAAACATACAGCATAAAATTTTGTTTGGTTTCAAAACCTTCGAAATATTTGATGAAATATTCTGTTTTTATCAACTCTATAAAAGTAAAGTTAACAATTAAGAGATTAAATAATCAAATTAATGAAAAACTACTCCACATAATAAAATATTTGCTAATAAATTGGTTTATACAATTATAATCCAAGTAAAATGTAAAAGTAAAATTTTTCGTTCTTCCATAGGAACCTGCAAGAATTGGATTATTAGGAAATCATTTAAAAATAATCCTCGCACAAACAGTGCATTGATAAGATTACTAAGAATATTTACAATTCAATAAAGTTGATTTCAGTTTTGTTCAAGAAAGTATTTTTCGGCAAATGACTAAACGCATCCTCGTATCTATCTATCTATCTATCTATCTATCTATCTTTTCGAAATAGTAAGAATCTGTCGAAATTATTTTGAGATAATTTAAAGTGTCAAACAAGAAAATAATGATGATAGATTTCCCTAATCACAGCCTGAATTCTTGTTACATTTAGGATTGCATTGAATCATTAAATAAGATCACTTGTTTTTCATGTTTTTGAAATAATGTTTCAGTTGCGAAAAGATCTTGTTGTATTGTGGAAATAGAAAGAAATTTGCACAATAAGAAAAAAATGTGCCAGTAAAAACTATTGGTTTATCAAATCTTTGCTACTGACATAGTCCAACATATCTAAAATTTTTCTAGAATTCATGAAAAAATACCGAAAATTGTGTAATATTTTTCAATTAATCTAATGATGAATTGAATTTTCCAAATTTTTAAAAATGTTCACGTCAATATATCTTCAGATAGAGGATAGGTTTTCGAATCGATATATCAATAACATTTGATTCAAGAGAAATTTCTCGACTCAAATATTTGCCATTATTTTCAGCGTCTATTTTATCATTATCATCATTTGCTCGTTAGAATTTTTCACATCAGTTTTAGCTGATGGTCTTTCACTGGAGTTTGAGTGACAGCAAGTCTCCAGGAGTCTCCTCAGTATTCTGGCTGTTCTCAATAATGCTGTAGTTTGGATGGTCTCCACTCGTCCTCCAACTTTCAAGTCCTCCATTCTCTTTAATAATCCTTTAGTTACTGTACCAAAAACACCAATCACAATTGGTATAATTGTTACCTTCACGTTCCATAATTTTAAAAATTCCCTGGCAAAGTTGAGGCACTTATCCTTCTTTTCATATTCTTTCTATGGTCAGCCGGGACAGCAAAGTCGACAATTTTGCAAATTCTCTTTTTTTATTGATTATTATATGGCCTGGTCTTCTGGCCGGGATTAGGTGATCCGTCTGTATCTCAAAGTTCCATGAGAGTTTGTATGTGTCATTTTCTAGGACAGATGCTGGGTTGTGCATATAACATTTGTTCGTATGATCAAATTTAAACTTCTTGCACATCTCCCAGTGGATCACCTTGCCCACCCAGTCGTGTCTAGTCTTATACTCCTTCTGTGCAAATTTACTGCATCTGCTTATTAAGTGATTGATGGTTTTGTCTCTATCACTACATAGCTTACATTTGCTATTTTGTTGCGTCTTATCTATTCTCGCTTTGATATGACTGGTTCTTATGGCGTTGTTTTTCGCTGCTATTAGGAGAGATTCTGTTTCTCTCTTAAAGTTTCCTTTTCTTAGCCATGTCCTGGTTTTGTCGTGTGAGATGTTTATTAGTCGTTTATCATCATTATTATTTACTTCTTTAAGTGTTTTTACACCAGCGTTAGCCGATGGTTTCTCACTGGCTTTTGGGTGACAGCAAGTCTCCTCAAGTCTCCAGGACACTTATCTGTAATCTGACCGATTTTAATAATGCTATAGTTTGACTATCACTTTGTTTGATCGTCTGAACGAGATTAAATGATCCGTAGGTATATCAAAATCCGAGAGAAGTTTGTGCATTTCATTTTCTAGGGTGGATTCTGGGTTGTGCATATACCATTTGTTCGTTTGGTCACATTTAGACTTCTTGCACAATTCCTAGTAGACATGGCGAGAATTACTTTTTGTTCTGTGAGGTTTTGTGTGTGGTGTTTCGGTTGTTATTACTTTGCGGTTCATTTCAATTAGAGTGTTCTTGTTTTTCAGAATTTGGTGTGGCGATTATTGTATTAGGGTCTTCTTGCTTTGATTCCCAATTTATTTGTTGGTGTGTTCCTAATACTTCAAGGTCAGAAAACTAGCCATTCTTTATTATCGTCTTAAGTTGGTCAGCGAGTCTTTGGCTTATTGTTTGAAATCTAGCGCTTTCTTTTCAGATTTCTATCATTCTTTTCCTGTACTCTCTTTCTGTGATGGTGTTTCTAGTTTGTGTGGTTACTTAGGTGTCATTCGTGTACCTAAAAAAAGAACAACCAGCATTCGCAGGATGCTTATTAGATCCCCAATGTTGGTTATCAAGGGAGCACCTACCGATCATGACACCCAGACCTTTTGTCCGGGCCCCACGTTGTGTTAGGTTTTGATTTCTCATTTTTTCCTGGGTAGTTTATTGTGGCTATACCGGACCCAGGGGTTATTTAAAATCTGTGCACTTGTCACAGATGTGACCAAGTATTTTTTAATTAAGAGAACTCATAAGCGAGTCACAAAAAATTAGTTTGGCTGCTTTTCCTTTATCAATAGACGCCACACTTATCGATGGGTGGCAGTTGTTTCCTAACGGAACTATTTGACCCTGGCCGTTGAACTACAAATTTCTTCCGCTCATTGTTGACCTAACTTTGGATTCATCCTCCTTACTTCCCACCCACCATGCTGCTTCCCATGGCTTCTAGTGATATGTATTCAGAGAAGAAAATTTCTCCTTTTTTATTTTTGATTTGTTAAGTTTTAACTTAGTTAAAGTTCAGTTATTCACTTTTTTCTCTATTGTTCAGCCCAAGAGCAATCAGGATTTGTAAGTTTTAACATTTAGCTCTTTGATATAATCCCATAATGATTATTGGCTTTAAAAGGAACATGTAAAACATTAAATTGACAGTATCTGCTTTTATATATTAAAACAGCCAAAGCTTAGAGACGAGGAAAATTCAAGAAACAAACAACAAAAAAGACAACAAAAAACAAAACAAAAACACTTTAGTTCCAAATAGTTAAAGCAAGGACCAATTTTGAGTCAATACATTCAATATGTCGGTTTTCCTGAAAATGGATGGCATTTTTTTGCCTCCCTTCTGTTTAGTCATTACTTCTGTCTCGGACAGTGTATACCTCTTTATTGTTGGTTATTCTGGAATTTGGTCTCTTGAATATGAACATTTTTTTCCTTTTTTCTTTCCTATCTTTCAATATTAAATACATAGCTTATTAGTGCTGGCCTCTCCCCTCTATGTTACTGCTTCGTATACTACTTCTCTGCTAAATTAACAGCATTACCCTCCATTTTTCTAAACATACAAAACTTAGAGACGAGGAAAATGCAAGAAACAAAAAGTAAACACGACTTTAGTTTCAAATAGTTGAAGCAAGGTCAAATTTTGAAATTATTACTTGAAATTTGTCGGTTTTCCTGAAAATGGTAAAGTGTGGTATTGTTTGTTGCCTCCCTTCCTCTTAGTCTTCACTTATGTCTTGGATAGTGGATTCCTTATTATTATTATTATTATTATTATTATTATTATACTCTTTTGAGAGTTTTTCACATTAGCGTTAGCCGATGGTTTCTCACTGAAGTTTGAGTGACTGAAAGTCCACTCAAGTTTCCAGGACTCTTCTCAGTATTCATAAGAATGCTATTTCCAAATCCTTCAGACCCTATACGAATCCTTTGGTGATTGTGCCAAGAGTACCAATTACAATTGGTATCATTGTCACTTTCACGTTCCACAGTTTTTCAGTTCCCTAGAAAGGTCCAGGTATTTATCTTTCTTTTTACTTTCTTTCAGTTTTCGGGCAGCAAAGTCCACAATTCGGTCGGTTCTTTTTTTTTTTCTTATTGTTGATTACCATAAGGTCTGGTTGTCTGGCCGAGATTAGATAATTCGTTTGTATCTCAAAATCCCAGAGAAGTTTGTGCGTCTCATTCTCCTGAACAGATGCTGGGTTGTGCATATACCATTTGTTCGAATGGTTAAACTTAAACTTCTTGCACAATTCCCAGTGGATCACCTTGCCCACCCAGGCGTGTCTAGTCTTATACACTTTCTGTGTTAATTGGCTGCATTCGCTTATTATGTGATTGATCGTTTTGTTTTTATCATCACATAACCAACATTTGTTATTTTGTTGCATCTTATCAATTATTGTTTTGATATAATTGGTCCTTATGGTGTTGTTTTGTGCCGCTATCAGAAGAGATTCAATTTCTCTCTAAAGGTTTTTCTTTTTTAGCTACGTCCAGGTTTTCTTATGTGAGACGTCGCTTGTTTGTCTCTTAAATGTTCATGCAAATTTTTTCTTCCCATTTTTGTTTTCTGGTTATTTCTGTTCTGTTGATCCTTGTGTTGTCCGTATTGTTTCTTGTCGCTGTAATCAGTCTTCCTTCGTGCTTTTCATTGTAGTCTTCTAGTAGATGTATCGATGCATCAACGCTATCTTGAATGCTGGCAAGTCCTCTTCTTCCTTCTTTTCTTGACACATATAGTCTTAACATTATCTCTGGGGATGTAAGGCCTTATGCATCGTCATGAGTTTTCTTGTTTTCAGATTCATTTGTGGAAGTTCTACTCTCGTCCACTTCATGAATAGCCCCAAGTATCTTACGAGGGGGACAGTCCATGTGTATATCCCTTTTATGAGGTTCCTGTTATATAGCTTGGTTTCGAGTAGCTTTCTCGTTCTCTGGTATTTTTTTTTCAATTTTTTTCTTTCATCTCTGCTTCTTCGATGGTGTCCGTTTCCAATATTCCCCAGTATCTGTAAGTTTCCTTTTCACCAAGCATTCTAATTTTTCCTTGATTTGGTAGTTCTATTCCTCCCGTCATGTGTCGTTTCCGCTTTTCATTATAAGCACGGCACATTTTTCTATGCAAAATTGCCCTAATGAGTAGAGTATTCGCCAATTGTCCTGGAGACCCGGGTTCAATCCCAGGTCGAGTAATACCAAAGACTTAAAAATGGTACTTGATGCCGCCTTGCTTAACACTCAGCATTATAAGGTAAGGATCAAGGGTAAAATGGCGCAATCCAGAGAATGGAGTCGCACCCTTTCCTACACCTCGGTGTGGTAGCTACTGAAAAGGGAGCCTTCGGATCACTCTCGACTAAGGTCGCCAACTTTATTTATATATTCGCACTGCCTGTATTGGGTTTCTAATTCTTTTTAATTTTTGGCAAATATTTACCTCAGCCAAGCTTTTCCCTGCTACTGCCAGTTCCACTCTTCAGTTTTCCATGATATTCTCCATCAAGTTTATGATTCACCTGATATCTTCTACATTTTGAGTCAATCCCACGCCATAACTAGATTTTTTCGTGTCGTTTTGCTCTCGTTGAGGATATGTTGATCAATGTATAATAAATAGATCTCCTGTTCTTTTGGTTCCCTTGCAGAATCCTTTCTTTTCCTCGGGGAATGATCTATTATCTATCATTATTATAATTCCTTTCGCGTTTTTCACAGCAGCATTTGTGGATGGTTTTTCGCTGGAGTCTTAGTGACAGCAAATCTTCTCAGGTCTCTAGGGCTCTTCTCAATATTTTGGCCGACCTCAACCATGCTGTAGTTTGGATGGTCTCCGCTCGTCCTCCGATTTCCAACTCCTTCAGCCTTCTTGCAAAGTATTTGGGAATCGTTCCAAGCGCATCTATTACAATTGATATTACCGTCATCTTCATGTTCCATAGCTTTTTAGTTCTCTTTTCGCTTTCTTTGAATCTCACTTTGTGATGCGCCAGGATGGCAATGTCCACTATTCGGCAGGTTATTTTTTTTTGTCAACTAACATTAGATTTGGTTTTCTGGCTGGGATTAGGGAATCTGTTTGTATCTCAAAATACCAGAGAAATTTGTGCGTCTCATTATCCGGGACGGATTCTGGTTTGTGCATATCCTATTTGTTCGTATGATCAAATTTCAATTTCTTGCACCATTCCTCGTGGATCATTTTCCTAACTCAGTCGTATCGAGTCTTATACTCATTTTGCGCTGATTTACTGCATTCTCTTATGTAATTGCTCGTTTCGTTTCTATCACCACATAACTTACACTTGATATTCTGTTGTGTCTTATCTATTTTTGCTTTAACATAGGAGGTTCTAATAGCGTTGTTTTATGCTACTATCGGGAGAGATTCAGTTTCTCTCTTAAAGTTACCTTTTCTTTGCAATGTCCACATCTTTTCGTGAGATTTCGCAAGTTTGTTGCTTTAGATATCCATGCAGTTTTTTTTTCTTCCCATTCCTGTTTCCAAGTCATCGTTATTCTGTTGTTCTTTATGTTGCCTGTGTTGTTTCTAATCGCTTTAATTAGTCTTTTGTTCTTTTTTATGTAGTGTTCGAGTAGTCGTATTGATCCATTCACGCTATCTTCATTGATCTTCCTCTCTTTTATTATTATCATTATTATTATTATTATTAGCGTTAGGTGATGGTCTTTCACTGGGGTTTTAGTGACAGCAAGTCTCCACAAGTTTTCAGGAATCTTCTCAGTATTCTGGCCGATCTCAGCAATGTTGTAGTCTGGATGATCTCGATTCTTCCTCTGATTCCTAACTTTTCTAGTCCCCTTTCCTAGCTCTTGGGGCCGTTCCAAGCGTACCAATTACAAATGGTATCCCTATAGGGAATAAATAATAAAAAAAATGTATAGGATTTACACTCCTGTATTTTAAAATGGCCGTGATGCCACTTGTTCCCGACACAAAGATGGCGGACGTCGGTAAACTAATCAGTCTCGGGAACCAATTGGTCAGGAATGTCACGTGGTTAGTACTCACAACTACGTCTGCACTTTGATTTTGTCCCGCGCATTTGGAGCCGACTGCATGACAAGGATTGCCTATATATACTCTCATCTTCCAAGAACTCACTCTCTTACACTGTGACTTACAGAGACAGCACACGTTCTCTTTCTTACATTTGACTTCCAGCAGTCAACCCCACGAAAATGTATACATCTGCAACCCTTTTCCTTCCTCTTCTGCCTTTTCGGTTAGACTTTTTCCAGCCTCGAACACAGCCTCAGAAATTTCGTCAAACCCCAAAAGAGACAAACAACCAGCATGGGAGAAAACACATGCCTTCTAGCACTCGTTGCTATATTTCTATATATCGATACCTTACATGAAATACTTAGTCCACATACATTTTATAGTCTACAGGACACTTTCAATATTAAGTTTTTTTTCCATAATATCCGTGTTAGTACACGCATCCACACGGGAATATTCAACAGACTCGTGTTAGTTGCATACACACACGCACACACAGAGGAATATTCAACAGAATATATTAGAATATTTGTAATGTCTCTTTTTTTTATGTATTTCTGAATATACAAATTTGATTTTGTTTGTACTGCTTTGTTTTGAATGTTCTTTTCTCCGCGTCTCTGACATCTTTACTTCATTTGCCTTTTCAAATATAAACCAACATAAATGGTGGGGGAACTAATCACCAAAACCACAACATATCAACCCCACCACATCCCCATCACTCTCATGTTGCTCAGTTTTTCTTTTAGTTCTCTGGCAAGGTCAAAGTAACCATCTATCTTTTTGATTTCCTTGTTTTCACTCTGTGGTTTGCTGGACTGGCAAAACCCATTAGACGGCAAATTCTCTTTTTTTTTTTTTTGGAAATCACCACTATGTCTGGTCGTCTGGCCGGAATTAGGTGTTTTCTTTCTATCTCAAATTCCCAGAGATTTTTATGCGCCTCATTCTCTCGGATGGATTCTGGTTTGTGTATATACGATTTATTTGTATAGTCAAATTTCAATTTCGTGCATAATTTCCAATGGATTTCCTCCACCACCCAGTAGTATTTCGACTTATATTCCTTTTGCGCTAGTTTGCTACATTATCTTAATATGTGATTAATCGTTTTGTCTTTGTCACCACACTTGCTATTCTGTTGCATCTTAATTCTCTTACAGTCCTTGAACAGATCTTTACATAAAACCTAAGGTGCGGGAATGTAGTGGTTACATATATTTCATTCCATCCACACTTTCGGGTGTTACTTTTCTAGTCACATTGATAGTACTCTCTTAAGGGAATTTTTTCCCTATTTTATATCGGCTGGGACTGCCAGGTAGCTTGTTAATGTATTTATCTGTCCTTTTCTTGATCATGCCCAGGGCTCCCACAATTACTGGCACGGTGGTAGCTTAAAGGTGCTATATTTTCTCAATTTCCATTCCCGTGTCTTTGTGTTTACTGATTTTATTATACTAATATATTATTATACTGATAATTATTATACTGGGTCTGTCATGTTAATTCAAAGTCATGAATTTATTTTATAATCCTTAACCACTATATCAGGTCTGCTGTTTATTATTTTTCTATCTGTTTGGATAGCAAAGCCCGGAAGAATAATTGCTCCTTTTGCTTCTGCTATTATTTCTGGTTGATGTTTGTATCATTTTTCAGATTTCAGTATTCCATTATATTTACATATTTTCCAATGAATATTTTGTCATATTTTATCAAGGTATTCTTTATACTCTTTCACTAATGTTATTATTGTTCTATCTGGAAATTGATCAAAATGTCATTGTCATCAAGTTTGAATTAATTTTATTAGTAAGTATTTTGAAAATAGAACTTCGTGTATGTCTTTTATTTTTTTTGCAAAATAATGTTGAGTTTATTATTTAAGTGTTGGAAAACGTATCAGTTAAATGTTTAACATCACTAGATAGACGAATTAAAAAAAAACTTTGAAATTTTGAATTATAATTATTCTGAAATCTTTGAAGATATTTATTCAGTGTAATGGAAATGTGTAAACTCATGTGTAGTTTTGAATTCATAGGAGGGAATTCATCCATTATAAATGAGTCTACAACGCTAGTAATATGATAAATTAACAATAAAACGAATAATAATTACTTTGTATAGCCGTGATACAACTATACGTATACATATACATGCGGAAACAAAATCAACAATAATGACGAACGAACACACTTCTTTAGAAAAATATACCTCTCACACTTTATTCTCGAAAGGGTTGCGAAATGGTTGCGTGTGATAGGTGAATTGGAGACGGAACAGACTGCAACATATTGACCCCAAGTTCCTCTGACTATAGCAGCACTTCTTTCTCATTCTGCTGGGCTGCTCAACCGGGGGTCCTCTGGGCCCAAGTCCTCTGCTGGGAGCTGGTTCTCACTGCCTCGAACTGTAACTCGAACTCCAACTAACTGACTCCAACTCACTCGAACTATCTGTGGCACCGGGTTATATAATTGTTTGCCATCCACCTGCTTCTTGTGTGCGCCGCAAGTTAGAGTACTTCCTTACTTGCAATTATAACATAAATTCTCGTCAGTTAATTCAAATTTGATATCATTGAATTAATGTATAATTTTTGTTGAAACAATAGAATGCATTTTTCTTTGTTCGTTCGTAAATGTTATAACATATAAGTTGAAATGTTTGTCAAAGGCTTTCAAGACTTTCACACATGTATACAACAATTATTCTCAATTCTACCGATGTTTTTTTTTCTTTATAATTTTATGTTTTTGATTTGAATCAATAAAAATATAATGAAAAAAACAACAAAAAAACAAAACAAACTAAAACAAAAAACAAAAACAAACAAACTATTTTTAGTTTATTGTAATTAGAAGTGAAGATAAAGCAGCAGTAATAGCAATAACAACAAAAAAGATGCAGTCTAACGAATGAAAATGCAAAATTTAATAGCAAAGAAAAATCTTGTTATATGTCAAATAGAGGGGATCTTACTGCACATGAAGTAGCCGGTACTTTTGCCGCGACCTGCCGATAAACGTAAACAGATCAGGTTACACGCTCGCCTTAGGACAATTATATCCGGGTACGGCCGGAAATGACTAAGCCCTTTTTCTTTCTAACGACCTTGACAACCTGTTACGGCTAAAAAAAAAAAGGGATAAATTAAAATTAACAATATTTACAAAACACTTCGGCCAAAAATAACTTGATAAAAATGGAACTAATAGTCGTCGCCAGCTTATAGCAGGTTAAAAAAATACTTAATTGCTACACTCATTTTTTATAAAAGAATTTCATATTCACGCGGCTGGGGCTGTGTGTCACAGCACCTTCGTAATATCAACAAGCCCTATTTCAACGCTCCTCGGCTCGTTCTTTGCGGACACTCCGGACCCTGTTCTGGACTTCGGTCCGGGGCGTGGCTCTGCAAAAGGAACAATGGCAGACTTGGGGCCTTTTATTAGGCACCTAGTTTCGACTAGGCTACCCTCGGGTGGGCGAGCTGCATTTTTGTCTCCTTTGTCACCCATGTACGGCACTAGACCAAGCGTCTTGTTTAAGCCGTAAACTGGCATACGTGCCCGGACCCACATTTGGGTTCGCGAAACTGCTTGCCTCATCAGGCTCACATTGCACTAAGTGAGCCGATGAGCAGCACTGACCAGCAGGGTTCGAGTCTCGATTCGTTCCCGACCTCCCCTCCCTTTTATCCCCACTTTAATCGGCCTTCAGGCTTTTGACCTTGTGTCAAGTCGTGTCTGGTGGGAGGCAGCGACAAATATTCGGCTCGTTCTTTGCGGCGTTGCTTTGTGTCGTGTGGTGGAGCGCTCTCGACCGGCTGTGGTTGCGTGCCGCACAGTTCGTTCGGGTGTGTTCCACCACTGGATACATCACCTCTGGCCTCAGGGGGCCGTCCCCCCAGGCTTTAACCCTCTTCGGAGGGGTTGGGTTTATCGCCCGACGCCTGAGGCGCCCCGAAAAGGGGAATGCCGACGGGGTCCGAGGCATTTTTGGAACTGCCTGTCGCGTTGGGCTTCGGCCCTGCGACAGGACCCACCTTAAAAACGGCCTTGTGCGACATTCGTTCGCTGGTTGGGCGTAGGATAAATATCGACACGTTCTTTGCGGAGCTCTTACGAGGAAAAGAATCCTACGTTATTCGTGGTCGCATTCGCTTCACCGCCACTTCTAGTGTTAGATTCAAAACCCTTTTTTTTTATACGGTCTTTTTTAAGGGCTATGAGAGGTCTCCTTCTGCGGGTAGGAGCATCTCTAACAGGTTATTAATGACCAGTTGAAATAGACGGCCAGGAGGTAAACACGAAGAGGACTCACTAAGACCAGCCGGTCTTAACCATCGCTCGGTTCCGCTCGTCCGTTCGGCTGCGCAACGCTAAAGGCACGGGTTAGCCTTTAGCTCCTACTTCGATACCTGCGCAGCGCTAAGATAACGCCAATCTTAGCCACGGCCCCCTGGCCTGCTCGCTCCCGCAGCTTTGGCGCGAAAAAGCCTTAGCTATCGTCTCGATCCGCTCCCACAGCTTTGGTGCGAAAAAGCTTTAGCCACCGCACAGCTTTGGCGCGAAAAGCCTTAGCTATCGTCTCGATCCGCTCCCACAGCTTTGGCTCGAAAAAGCCTTAGCTACCGCACAGCTTTGGCACGAAAAGGCCTTAGCCATCGTCTCGATCCGCTCTCACAAGCTTTGGCGCGACAAAGCCTTAGGTACCGCCCGATACGCTCGCACAGCTTTGGCGCCAAAAGCCTTAGCTACCACCACAGCTTTAGCGCGAAAAGCCATAGCTACTGCCAACGATACGCCCTCACAGCTATCTGACACGACAAAGCCGTAGCTACCCGACGATACGCCCGTACGGCTATCTGGCACGATAAAGCCATAGCTACCGTAAACGATACGCCTACACAGCTATCTGGCACTATAAAGCTATAGCCACCGTAAACGATACGCTCGCACAGCTAGGGGCACGACAGCTTCATCGATCCGCTCGCACGACTGCGTATATGCTAAGGCCTGGCAAACCTTAGTCACCATCTATCCGTTCGTTCACTCGGTCCGCAGTACTAAGTCGCGATTAAGTCTTAGCAAACTACGCTCGCTTGATCCGTACGCTACCAAGCTGCCAGCACCGACTTCGACCACGGCGCTGTTACAGACGCTCCTGCATTCTACGACTCGACTGATCTCAGTTCCCGGCAGCGATCAACCAACCGCACCTACGACTCGAACATACCAGCTACCGATATCGCCCATCTAGCTGGAGACCGAACATTACGACCACGTCTGTAATTTCTGACAATAAATTACCATTCCTGTTGATTTGTTACCTTGTCCTTTTCATTGTCTTTGGTTGTCACTACTCGCACTCGCTTATCGGCTCCGCAACACTTTCACGTGTGACTACTCAGTCAGCAGTGAAACGCTATAGAGTCTATTGAGTGCGTTTGTATGTTGTATAATTGACGTATTCGCAATGAATATGTATCAAGTTTGGCTCGAAACTTGGATATTTGTGCGTAAAACTATTCGATTTTGGGTTATAATTATTTAATTTACTAATGCTCTTTCATAGAAAAGGATGAATACCATTTTCACCAGGTTCCCTCTAATTAATTGCCAATAATTTAATAATATAATAATGTCGTTTAAACAATAATTTAAGGCGGATGTATTGATATAAATGAAATACTTTAAATCAACAGAAAAAAAGTTTTTTTTTCATAGATAATTCATTTTTAATCTAAAAAAAACCATTTTACTTGATGTTGCAGTAATTCCGATAACATTTCAATTATTCATCTCCAATTTGTTTGATTTCGAAATTTCATATTTGTCTGCGTTAAATTTTTCCCGAGAAAGTGATTCATCCTTACTTTTGTGTTTCTTCTGCTCAATTTATAAATCTGGTTTATTTCTTTTATTTCCATTCTTTTTAAATCGTGCGAAGAGTGACTGCTTATTGTGAATCCCATAAACCCTTTGAAAACGACGTAGTTTGTTTATTGCTCGCTTGAACACTGAAAATCATTGGAGCAGGAGATGTTTGCATTAGCACAAGTGAAAAAAGAGACACTAAATCGCTGCTTAATGCGGATCATATTTGTATCTGTCAGCGAGTAAAATTATTGGGACATGATCAACGCTGAATGAGGCAGTTTCATACCTTACCTGAATTAATTTATATTCTTTGGTTCGTCCTCTAAATCCCTTTGCTAGTTTCATTTGTTGACAAATGCTTAACAAAGACGGTTGTAAAAATACAGCATCTACTCAAGCAACTGTGTCACAAAATCTACCGACCATTTCAGTTCTGATTTGACCCCACGATAGCGATATCCCGTCGTTAGTTTCATGAACCTGACCGAAAAAGGCCAGTGCTCTTCTTCACGTTACACCGCCTTTACCTTTTCGTAGTCAACCGTCGCCGGTCAGACGCTGTGTAGACCACGTTCGCTCAAGACCGTAAAATTCACCATATCATTTCACACCGAATCTTGTCATTGTGTTTTGTTTATTTGTCAAGTTTATCTTTTTTTATTTTATGAATTCCACTAATTTATGAACCATCATCACATTGTCTCTCGGGGTGGGCAAGAGAATATCGAGCCTTTTTTTTAATAATCAACATCAACCACTCAGTAATGTGGCTCTTTCATCGACAACCAGACGCGACTGGTCGCCGTCGTTTCCACGATTCATTTTTCCACGGATTCTCGTTTTTTTCTTTCAGATCTTATCTTTCTTTGTCTCTTTTTATGTTTTTTTTATTTACCTTCATTTAGTACCCCCTCTCTTTCCCGTTGTGATCATCAGTTCTTGTCAAGTATTACCTGGACAGCATCAAAATATAAAGCCATAATTAACGTAACTGGAGAAGACCAAATTTCGTGGGAAAGGATTTGCAAAAATGTTTTTATACTATTTATTTATTCATAAGAATGTCGCAAAAAGATGTTGGCATCCTTTTATGGTTGTCATTTGTTCACGCATACAGTCAGATGCGAACAGACAAAGAGACAGACAGACATAACAAGTCGGAATGATTAGAACTTTTATTGTTTCATTAAATAAAGATAATTTTACGCGAACTTTGTTGGTAATTTCGGTTTCTTCCCAACGAAATAATGATTCTGTATCATTTATGATTAAGATGTTTAATCATTTGGAAGTATATGACTTTGAAACTTGTTACTTATCGGTGAATTTGTTTGTTCAATTGGAAATGTAACAAAAATAATAACTTTTTTGAACGATTAGAATTTTTTTCTAATTTTTTACAAAATTACGCGGGAAACATTAATGGCAACATGAACTTTATTGAAATAAACAAGAGTCAAAGCAAAGAACACACACGTTTTATAATGATCACTATTAAAAAGAAAGTTTCCATTTCGAATATTGTAGTGTCTTAACACATACATGATAGTTGCAGCAACAGCAGCAGCGTGGAAATATAAAAGACATAAGGTCCTCAGATTCTACCCCTTTTGAATGATTCTACCTCCAAAAATGATAGGCTGCTGAACTCACACAAAACATACCACCCACACCAAAATGAATCATTATTCCTTTGAATGTCTCATGTGCGCTTAAAGGTAATGCTATAATATTTACTTGTTCTAATTTAATAAATGTTTGTATTGCAGTGTATATCGTATGTTTTGTCGTTATTACTTTGTCCATGTTATTGTTTACCACATGATTTTTGAACGGAGTTAACATTAAACTTTTTCTTACATTAACCACACGTTTAAACTATGATATAACTAAGAATTCATATAAATATTCCCATCGGAGAATCTCAATAAAAGTGTCAATCCGATTAAATGGCATAAAATACAATTTTCTTGTGCAAGCTTTCATTCAACTTTCACGTTCTGAATGGAATATTTCATGAATTATTTGTTAGTTTTCTTTGTTGCTATGAAAAAGAAATGTTTTCTTTTGAAAATGTCCGAGTCTCTAACATTAGAAGAGCCTCACACTGACAGGAAAAAAGATTTAATATAAATTGATAAAAATATACGTCCCTCACATGAGAGGAGTGGTCTAATGATGCCCACATTCACGCGTGTAAATTTCTCATCAAGAGATGGGAAGGAGCCGAATGGGAATGTGCAGGTATGTCTTCTAACTTTGTGATCTTGACATTGTACATAGGTTTTTGACCAAAGTCGAATGGCTGAATTGGGGCATGGCCAAACAAATCTGTCCATGATTAATCGGATTGAAGCATTAGACAGGTTATGCAAAGAAAGTAATAATGTCCACCGCGAGGGTACAGTCACATTGAAGTCACTCCTTATTGGACATTTATTGGCGGGAAATATATTTTAGTCGAATGTTCACAATCCAAGATTAGAATTAGCCGACCGTAATCGAAAGTGACTCGAAGGCTCTCTTTTCAATAGCAACAAATCGAGTTGTAGGAGAGGGCGCAGTTCTTTTCTCTGGATTGCTTCATTAACCCTTGAACCGTACCTTGCAATACTGTGGGTTAAGCAAGGAGGCATCAAGTACCCTTTTTTTAACCTCTGGTATGACTCGACCTGTTTTCCGGACCGTTGGCGAACACTCTAACCATTATGTCAATATACTGTACATAATATACTAACACTGAATATAACGGAAAAAAAGACCAAATAAACTAATTAGTACACAGATTTGATATTTTATATGCACAATATACCTACGAGTGGTATTAAAAGAAAAGAATATACCAATGTGTCCCAACAGCTAGGGTTATTCTCATAATGTTCCATGAAAAAACAGTATGTAAAAAGGGTACAAAATAGATAAGAGAAGGTAATATAACCATGTGGCTTTACCGTTCTTTGGCATGGGTCAGGGACAACATCTTTTTTGTTGAAAGACCAGAGGCGAAAAGAGATCAAGGATGAGTCTTCAGAACTGTCATGTGACCTCCTACTTGGAGATGATTATTTATTCTCTCCCTACAGGAACTATAATCTCAGAAATAAAGAAAGAGCATTTAGTTTCGACATTTTATCTGAAAGGAAGAATGTGATAGATTTTACGAAGAGAATATATTTCTGTCTCCAAAGATAAAAGTGAAAAATCATGTGTCGAGGGGATATAAAGTGGTTATGAAAATGAACAAACAATACATCATAATTCAATGAAATCAATGTTTAAAAGAATAAAAAACCGATTGTTCCCTACAATTAACATGTAAATCAGGTATGGGCACCATTTTTCAAGAAGTGGACCTCATGAGGAGACATGCCTAATCATCAAACGGGCCGCACAACGAAAAAATTTAAAGGTAATTTTTCGTTGAAGGTATCTCGACCATTTTCACAAAAGAAGACCATAAACATTAACATCTGTTTGAGAAATAGGAGAAACTTGATCGTTTTCTTCTCGGTAAAAAGATCTTTTCTATAAAGAAATTGAAAGTATTGTTATAATATTATCAATGAAATTAATGTAGCTAACACACGCAGTTGCAGAAATAATAAAAAGAAAACATAGATATTTGGAAAAAAACAAAAAAACAAACAAACCAAAAAACAAAAACATATTCATATGTATTCAATGCGAATATGATCCGTGTATCGAAGAAAATTAAATTGAATCTTGTCATGATCCATGAATCAAGATTTTATGTAAACTATTTTCTTTAAATTACTGGTGTATATTTTAATAAATGTTTTCTCCCTGTTGAAGTTTGGTGGGCTATTCAGTAAGTATCGTGGGCTGCATGTGGCCCGTAGGTCGCAGTTTGACCATTACAGGTAGAAATAATTGATTGATATAAACATTATTCACAAATTATTGATGGTCTAAAATGTTGCTAAAGATGAAAAATTTTCTATCCTTTCGACTGTAACGAGAGAAATATATAATTTTTTTCAGAGGTTTCTTTTCTTTTTAGAAGTGAAAGCATATAGACGTGGCGAAAAGCGGAGAATGAATTTATTTTGTTCTTTTCTTGAAAAAATTAAAAATAAAGGGAAACTAAATAGAACATAATTTTTGTTTGTCTTCTAAAATATTTACAACAGGTGAATGATTAAGAAAAGAAGTTAATTTGAATTTTACATTGACGGAAAATCAGACAAAAAATTAAGGAACGATGGCAGGAAGATGTAGTGTTTATTCAACTCCATTAAATTGGATACAAGTTTGAGCTTAAAGTGTGGTATCATTCAGAAAATGCATGTAGAAACAAATATTGTCCACTTCCCTCGGTATTCTCCTTTTTGTGGTACCCCAAACATAAGCTGATTTCTTCTTACCCTATCAATTTTGCTGAAAAGGAAAGATGTGTCTTTGGATTACGACTACTTCAACTCTTCTAAAATTACAGATCAAAAACTTATTGTTATTTAAAAAATATTCATTATTCATTTATTTTCGCCTAAAGAAATACCCCACAACGAGTGTCCTGTAGTGACACTAAACAATATGATGGCGAGGTTCCAGTAATGCTAGAGCTTTGGAAATGCAGAGTACTCCTTCATTGCCATCGTACCCAGGTCCACTCAGGCCCAGAGTAGTAGCACTTGATAGGGTCCTATCTACGGGTCAAATAGAACTGAACTGTGTACTTATGTAGAGGGTGAGTTTTCAAATTATGAAGAAATTTCGATACATCAGTGTATTACCTTTTTCTTTTGTTTGTTCTTGGTTTACATCTTACAGCCGTAAAAAAGATTTTTAACCAATTGATCGACATGACATGAAAATGAACTGTGAAGTCTCCTGTGTTGTGGAACAAGCCATGAGTATCACCTAACGAATAAATAAGCCAAGTTTATTCAACAATAAAGAAAAGAAAACTTACAATAAATTCAAGAAGAAAATGAATTTTGATAACAACTTTATTTACAAGAAGCAAACATTACATTGATATTATCAACAGAATCACGTTAAGTTGTTGGAAGAATAGATATAGTATACATTTTTTTTAATAGGAATAGACAAAAAGCAGGCAGCATAAAATGTTTTAAATTATGTACAATGAAACTCGTGATGGACATAGTAACTGTAAAAGGGCAGAAGAGTTGATAACAGACAGGTGATTGGTTGGTCCGGTCTGTTAATCAGCTAAAATTGTGATAAAAGTCTATGACAAACAATGCCTCATCACTTGTGGTATAAAAAGTCAACCACCAAAACAGTTAAATTCAATGATTGGTATAACAGGTATTCCAGTTCTCAAAATTCTTGCACGTATATATATATATAGAGAGAGAGATCGTGAATGAAATCTCGACGAAACAAAAACTTTTACGAAACTGCGAAAAATTAACGAATTTATACGGAAAATAACGGGAAAAGTAAATAAAAATTGAATTGATTTAAATAAGAATCGAAAGAAGAAAAGAATGAAGAAATCTGATTTAATTTCACAAAAAATTCTAAAATAGTAAAAATAAGAATAAATAAATAAATAAGAGAAAATGTATTTTTAGCTTCTTAGATTCTTCAGTTGCAGTTATAAATAAAAGGAAATTGCAAAAGAGGAAACAAAAATAGAAAAAAAGGCAAACAAATTGTTCATTCTTGATTACGTGACACTGAGCATGTGTTGATCCTGTCTCTTGCCGGGGGAGAAGATCTTCTACCACCTGTAGTTAACAAGGGGATAGGACTATTTTCGTCGAAGTCACCAACCGAAGAACTACTACTACCCGGCATAACAGTTGTGTCCGGTATTTGAGAACAGTTCCCAGAATCGCACTCATTTGGACAGTTTTCAGTAGTGCCAACAGTTACATGAGTGCTGCTGTCACTACTGCTACTGTGAGTACTGAGATTTCGTGGCAAAAGAGATGCAGCTGGTTCATTAATTTTCAATCGTTCGTGGATTCTCTTATGTCGTTCCAGGTTGCTCTTGTGACTGGTGGCGTAGTCACAGTGTGGACAGTTGTAATCTTTCTGACCGTTGTGTACAGACAAATGGCGTCTTAGTAAGGCTTTTCGACAGAAACGTCGGCCACAGAATGGACACGAGTAGCCATTGTGGTGGAAGATCATTATATGTTCCCGTAATGATGCCTTGGTGGAGAAAGTTACTCCGCAACATTCGAGCACTTTATCACAAGCCTGATGCATTGTTGAAATATGGCGTTTGAGGTTGTTGCGTCGGTCAGTTACATACCGACAGTGCGGACACGGAAATAACTTTCCTCGAAATGTGTTACACACCAGCATGGCTAACTCCAGATAGTTTCTGTTCATCAACGGCGCTTTGTATTTGAGATATGATAGATCAGTTGGTAAGCCGGCCTGTTTCAATTGGTGGTGGTACTCGGCCAGACCAAGTGCTCTTGGGTCGGCACCAGCAGCCGTTGGTGGAGGATACAATGAATACTGCAACCAAGCAGCTGGCAAACCGAGAGCTCCCGGCATTGAGACCGAAGGTGACATTAAGGGTATCGCACCGTGTAGGCTTTGACGGGCGTTGGCAAAGGAACAAAACGAAACCCCTGGCGTTTTTGTGCTAATGATATCTGGAGAAGAACTGGAAGATTGTAGACTCGGGTGATCTGACATTACCAAAGATCCAGAGGGCGAACTGCTTTTTTCTTGATTGGTTGTTGTTAAACGTGACAGTGCACTTTCACAGATTGCTGAGCCACCGCTGTTAAAAAAAAAAAAGAGACATTTAGTAAAATAGCCAGGATGCATGCATATATAGAAGTGCTGTTTTCCGTCTGATTATGAGAGAAATAAACACTTTACAAAAGAAAAAAAAAGAAAAAAAGAAAAACCTCCAAAACAAAAATAAAATTCCAAAGAAGCCCCTTCCAGTGAACTCCATAATTCGTATTATATTAATCTTTTTGGTTTCTGGAAAAAATATTTTTGTTCGCAAAATAAAAGTACACTATTTTTAATCAGAATATTATTATGGTTTCACCCGTCGCGGAAGGTGAAAAACTACAAAGAACTTCATAATAAGTTTCACTCCAACTGTTTTAGCATTTTGCCATTGTTGACCTCCTCGCTCAACAAAGAGGTGAAGTTATTAAAATCAGGATGTAATTGTATGTGAGTGATATTTTGTATGTCCAAAACTAAGTATAGGCGTGATCACATACGTCTATATACATGTATGAGTATTATTCAAGTGCGTATGTGTTTATGTAGATGTGTTTATGTGTGTGTATAAACTGTTTTCAATCTTAGTGCACTTAATGCGTTACAAAGTCAGCTTGACGACCCCCTAAGATGGCGATAGAGTTGTCAGGAGCAAAGGCCATTTTTCTAAAGTTTTATTCTATACGTCACCTCCAGGTTCAACCGTCTATCTTCCATGAAAAAATCGTTTCATTTCATTGCTTTCTTGGTGCAAGAAGAAGAAGAAGAAGAAGAAGAAGAAGAAGAAGAAGAAGAAGAAGAAGAAGAAGAAGAAGAAGAAAGCACTTGAGTAGTATGAGGGTGACGACAGATATGGTATGGGAAGTATGTTGACTAATAAACGCTGACATTATGTGATTCTACAAACTCCAGTAAACAATCTAATGAACAAAAAGCAATAAATTGAAGCGTCAGTAATAATAATTGCTACCTTTGTGGAAAAATAGGTGAAACTCTAAATCACATTGTTAGAGAATAAAACAAGCTTGCTCAAAAGGAATGTAAAACAAACTCGACTAGGGAGGAACAGTGATACTCTGGGAATTGTGCAAACGATTTGAGTTTGACCATATAAACAAATGGTATCAGAACTCACCAAAATCTGTGATAGAAAATTAAAAGAATAATGAGTTATAAAACACTGGCATCTAGACAGACCACTTCATCCAAGAAAGAAGACAAATCTAGTAGATGTTAATGTAGCTGTGCCACTCGGCGAAGGTGAAAGAAGTTAAAAAAATATCTGGACCTTGACCGGAATATGGAGACTTGTTAATTTAATTGATAGAGAACTTGAAACTGGGCCCAAAATATTAGAATAAGAATTGAATGAAATAGAATTATATAAAGAATTGAAACTCTTTAAATTTGGGCAATGTCAGGACCTGCGAGGATGCTAAGAAAAATATCGGAGATCTGTGGAGACTTATTGTCATTCATTCTCTTGCAGTAACCATCAGGCCTGGTATGAATTCACAAATGTATTGAACAATGTTAACTATAATAAGGCCATAATAACCAATTGTATCAAGGCGAAAATTGATAAAACGCAAAAGAATGGTGAGTGTAGGTTATGTGGTGACAGAGATAAGACGGTTAATCACATAATAAGCGAATGCAATAAGCTGGCGAAAAAAGGAAAACAAGACCAAGTACGAATGCATGAGATAGGCGATCCACTGGGAATTGTGCAAGAAATTAAAATTTGACCATGCTGACAAATGAATATGCACAAACCGGAACCCGTCTTAGAAAATGAGGTGCAGAAAATCCTCTGGCATTTTGAGATACAAATGGATCACTGAAACCCAGTCAGAAGACCAGATCTAGTGTTGATTAACAAGGAAAAAAGAACTTGCCAGTGGATTTTGCAGTTCCAGTGGACCACGATGTGAAAATAGAAGTAAGCGAAAAGATGGGTCAATACTTGGAGCTTGTAAGAGAGCTGAAGAAGCTGTAGAACTGTCGGTGATGCCAGTTGTTATTGATGCGCTTGGAACGGTTCTGAAGGGCTTGGAAAAAAGACTGAAGGAATTGGAAATCAGCGATATAATCGAGACTCTACAAACTACTACTACTACTACTACTACTAATAATAATAATAATAATAGTCCGAGAAGTTTAAATCTGACCATACGAACAAATGGTATAGGTACAACCCAGAATCTGTCCTGGAGAACGAGAAGCACAAACTCCTTTGGGATTTTGAGATACAAACAGATCACCTAATCCCGGCCAGATGACCAGACCGAGTAATAATCAACAAAAACAACAACAAGAAAAAAAGAGAACTTACTGATTTTGCTGTCACGGCTGATAACAGAGTAAAATTGAAAGAAAGCAAAAAGAAGGATAAGTGCTTAGATCTGGTTAGGGAATTGAAAAAACTGTAAAGCTTGAAGGTGAGGTTGATACCAATTATAATTGGTACTCTTGTTACAGTCACCACAAGATTGGTAAATGGACTGGAGGATTTGGAAATAAGAGGACGAGTCGAGACCATCCAAACTATAGCATTATTGAGATCAGCCAGAATACTGAGAAAAGTCCTGGCGACTTCAGAAGACTTGCTGTCACTTAAACTCCAGTGAGAAACCATCAGCTAACGCTGGTGTGAAAAACTCGAAAAGGAGTAAATAATGATAGAAGATATTTAAATAGTCAACATAGGGGCATCAAACGGCATCTTGTGAAAGTTGGCTGTTCTAATTTTAAGCATACCAAACGAAGACTAAAGCAACAATGCGTCTGAGAGACACGAAAGAATAGATAGACTAAAGAAGATAACAAAATTCTAATTCACTGTTATTTTAGAAGTAATCCTGCACAAAGTGGTTGTAGGAAAAGGATGATTGAAATTTGAGCTGAATCTGCTAAAATTGATACATCAATTGCTGACTAAGCGAGGATGGTTTTAAAGAAAGGCTGGTTTTCTGACCTCAAAATACTAGAAATGTGTGAACTGGTTAGTCGTGAAAAAGATGCCCAAGAAGAGCCTCTTAAACTAGATGAAATATAAAATATTGAAAACGAAAATATCACAGAATCCAGCATAACATTGAAGTTAACAAAAAAAGAAAGAAACAATGTAGAGTTAATGAAAAAATCATGACCGAATAGGTTTACCATCTCTAAGCAATCAGGACTAGAAAACCGTCAAGATAGAAACCGAAAAGGTAAATGAAATATTAAAAATATCCCAACAGACATCACCAGACTAAATGATCTGATTTATACAGGAGTCAAACAAGTCAGAGGTAAGATTGGTAAAGAACCCGTGCAAAAATACAAAACCTGGATGGATTTCCCATCTAGGTTTTGTATTTTTGCTCGGGTTCTTCAGAAAGACATATAGCGTTTCGTGATTTCCTCTTCTCTACAGACAAATAAAGGGTAGAAAGACAAATAAAGAAACTATGAAAACAAAGGATAGCATTAAGGAAGGAAAAATACGTAAGGATACAATGGAATGAAATGATCGAAAAAAGACAGCAGCAGACAAGACTAATAATACAACTAGAAGTAATAAGCCAAACGATATTGGCGAAAGAAGGGAGACTAAAAATATTACCAGATAGAATCTTAGTTTACAAGAAAAGATTTTGTAACTTCTGTTTTCAGCAAACTTTTCACTCAATTTAACGAAATAAAAATTTATTCATTTGTAGATGGTATAATATTGATAGAATGAAAAAGGGAATCTGATGTTATTTAAAGGGTCTTTGGTAAAATTTGAATAATATAAACATAAGATTTGGCAGTGTCAACTCATAAAACATATCTAGTCCGTATTGTTTTATTTCCTTTGTTCATATTTACAGTTTACCACACATGAAAAAGCTTAATGAAAGTGTTCCGATGTCAGAAAAGATAAAAAAAGGAAACATTATACCTCAACCGAAATATGAATTATTTGTATTCCTACAGATGGATTTTCTTTTTTTGAGCTTTTTCACGCTAGAGTTTTTCTTTTTCCAAGTAAAACATTATCAGAATATCCAATGTTTCATCAACCTTGGTTCAAATAGAAATAACACAAGACTTTTACACATCAAAGTATTTTACAAATGATACAAGTAATTGTGCGTGTTTATACTCTTTTATTAAATAAAAGAACACGAGCATTGAATACAAAGAATTAAAATTTCAACATTTGTCAACATGAATGAGAACACAGCAACTTATAAAATTGAACATTTCAGAGAATTCATTTAAGTATAGGAAATGTTAGAAAAATTCCAGCGAAATGTTTTTGTACTCAGCACAAAATAGCTTAATTGTAAATTAAAAACTGAATGTTTTAAAAGAATTTAACAATTCTAATCTGAGAGTTTCAAGATATTTTAATCAATTGATCAATCAACCAAATGTTTAATTAGTTTTCAATCATTCATTAAAGCAATGCCGTGCTGACTTATTAGACATAAAGAATGGTTATCAAAAGCAGAATACGACTATTACCTTTTCTCAAAGATTTCTATGATTCTATCTGATTAGACAAAAGGAGTAGGAAATGAAGAGTATGATTTCATTATCACGGTCTACACTAAAATAAACTACTCCTTTAATTCTTAATCAAGTTAGTTTTGAGAAAATGCTTCATTTTCAACTGACAATATTCTCTTTATTCTATTTAACATCAGGTTACTTGTTAGCAGTACTCGTGATCTTAAGTGTTCACTCATATCAAGCTCATCACTGCTCAACCTTACTGACCAGAAGATAACCAATATTTTTATGTAATTTCGATTTAGTGCTTTCTCTCTCCCAACATTTTCTCTCTCTCTCTCTCTCTCTCTCTCTCTCTCTCTCTCTCTCTCTCTCTCTCTCTCTCTCCCCGCATCTATTTCCCTTTCTTTCTGAAAATGCAAATAAAACATTTCAGTGCTTGTAAATACATTTTGACGAAAAGAAAAATATATTCAAGTGAACAAATCTTGTTTTTTTTCTGAAAATATATCCGTACGGGGTTACACATTACCATCAACAGAAGGATTATCTCTGACTATACGCAGAAGTGGAATCAAATCCTAGTGCTTCTCCACAAAGGGATTATTTCTGATTATAGGCAGAGGTGGAATCAGGTCCTAGTGCTTCTCCACAAAGGGGTTATCTCTGACTATACGCAAAAGTGGAATCAAATCCTATTGCTTCTCAACTTTTTGCTGGAATTTGGATTTGGATCATCGATTCCATTTGTTGACTTCACACACCAACACGTACACACATTAAAAACATTCTAATACAAACTTAGTTGAAGCTGAGTAGATTTAGCACACATAAAATACTGGAAACAATAATTCAATATCAAGTTAATTTTTAAATTGATTTTTCTTTGATAAATTTCTGTTCTGTGTTTTCTGGATATTTTGTCAATCATTGAACGTTCTAAAATTTTTTTCGGCTGGAAGTTTTCCTAACTTCAAATGAATGGATGTATCATTTTAAAACTTCTAGATTTATGACTTATCTAAATTCATATCCTTATCTTTGTTGTTTTCATTACACACTTGGACGGGTAAGTTCTCAAATCGTTATCAAGTGAATATGCTTTATCTAGCAACTTGAAGAGAAATGTGTGACGCGTGCGACTGTAGAGCACAGTTTATTATTTTAAAGGGCGCACTCCGTGACCGAATGATATCATTTCATCTCAGCAGTTTAGATGACTGGTGACAAATGAGAAATTTTCTGACTTCGATAATAATAAAATCTCAAATTGATTGACTCAATTACAGTTTAAGACGAGTAAACCTATTTAAAATTTAGAGATAAGATAGAAAACAAAGGTTTTATATTAACGCGTGTTACAAAACTTGGCTATAAAAACGTCTGTATATCATTGGTTTCTGGCATATCAACCTTCTTAGGTTATTTAATACCAAAGCCATTTTTCTAGAAGAACAGTAGCGGTACTGTTTAACCCATAGCTGGGAGGATAAGGGGGTTCATACCTTCCCAAGGGTATTTGTCCGAAAGTGAACATAACTGCGCAACTGGAGTTCGAACTTGCTTACTACGATTCCGCAGTCCAGCGCTTTAACCATTACACCACGAGGACCCCAACCAACCGTCGGTGTATCAGTGTGTGCGTGTGTGTACATATGTTGAGAGAGAGAGAGAGAGAGAGAGAGAGAGAGTGAGTGTGTGTGTGTGTGTGTGTGTGTGTAATAAAAGGGAAAGTATATGCATTCATAACTCAAATTTTTTAAAATTTCCCTTCAAGTTTTCCTACGGCTACATATCAATTCGTCTGTTTATTTTACAAAGCTATTAGGCTGGATAAGGTTTCATGAAGAAAGATGTTAATTTATTCTTATTTTATCTTTTTTTCCATTCTCTCTTTTTATGCCTTTATCCTTTTCTCTCTTTCTTTCTCTCAGTTTTTTGATCAGTTTATTTAGTTCTATCTATTGTTTTCCAATTATTTTAATCATCTATATTTTCGTCCATAAACGATATCATTAGGTAAATATTTATGATTTATTTCCCTCGTCTAGAAGACCAATTTGTTTAAAATTCAATGAAGGTTATGATTCAAAATCAGGTAATTAAGAATAAGTTTTCTCGTAAAACTTGAATTTTTTTCTTTCTTGTAGTTTGTTGTATTTTTTTAGTGATGCGGAGGAGGGACTAGAGTAGAAACCAAAATTGTCGTACAGTTTCTATCAAATTGACTTCTTCCATTTTTGAAAGTCGCTCTTGTTCCGATGACTTAAGGTTTGTTTAATAATAGGATCAGCGCAATAATTACCAAATATTAGTCTCACATTGTAACTGAATTGGCACTTAAAGGCATTTCATCTGGAGATTCATATCTGTAAATACTCATTCGGCAATTAATGATATCAGGAAAGAAAAATAATCGATTATAGCCATGGACGCCCACTCGGTAGCTGTGTCATGTCAACAGGAATCTGGATAATCAAGAGTGAAATGCTTAGGACAAAACCCAAGATAATTAAGTTAGCAATGAATTAACGCTTAATTGCTTCATCATTAAGCGGTGCTGTTTCCGATCAGTGCCTGTTAAAAGAAAGAAAGAAAGAAAGAAAGAAAAAAGAAAGAAAGAAAGAAAGAAAAAGTGTTGTGTTCCCAAAGTGTATTCCACATCTTTATCCAACAAAGTAGCGAAAATCTTGTATTGATAGCATCTTTGATGAGAGCCAATGACAAACCCGGGTCAAAGCTAATACGAGGAACGACATTTGCCGAGAAAAACAGATGCGCTTGTCGTCATAATTTTTTCTTTCCTTTGCTCAAGAACAACTGAAAACATTAACATTCGTTTTTTATACAGAGGATGGGTGGAAAGAGTTCAGTATTGACTTCGCTGAAAATTTTAAAAAGATAAGAGTTCTTTTGATTATTTTCATAAAATGTCTTTGGTTTTACAAGTGGAAATAAATGATTCCATAAAATTGAACATCGGATTTAGTTTTTAAATGGCGAATCTTCTCTGACGTTGAAAAATTTGAAAGAGGGTTGTAAAGAAAGTAAAGCAAGGCGTGAAAACGTGATCGTTTCTATTCATCTTTTTACTCAAACTATCCGCTGCAATGTTAAACTAATTCTTATTGGAGACTACTTTTCTAGCATAGTGTATCCGATCCTAAGTCGAGAGCCTACAACTGTATCCTAGTGCAAGCTTGTTTATATTTTGTATAAATTGTTTATATTCCCTGTACATTTTAGATACAAAGGAAAATCCTACAAAAAATACATTTAAAAACTTTTGTGGGAAATCTGTCATCAAACAATGAAGGACTTTATGACTATCTATGGCGTGGGGTTTAGATGATTATCAAAACAATTCAAGATGCTAGTAAAGTAATTAAAGTATTTTAATTATAAGCAACTCACAAAAAATGATTTTATGAATGAGATATTCAGTTAAGTTTAGGAATACGACTAGAAATAATAAATTATCCTCATACTCTTTGCAAGATTTTACACCAGTTATAACTGATAGATAACCTTCACTGAAGTCTGAATGAGAGTAAGTTTTCACAGCTCTCCAGAACCTTACTCTATATTTTTACCGATATTAATAGTACTATGGTCTGGACCATTTCAATCCTTACCCAGATCACCCGTTCCCGTCATTTCTTTTTTTCAGATTGCCCCAAATATTATTTCTATGATGTTCCGTAGCATTTTTAGTTCCCTGGTAAAGTCCAGGTATACATTCAATCTCTCATTTTCCTTCTAAGTAAAAGTAAAGTTGGCGACCTTAGTCGAGGGTGACCCGAAGGCTCCCTTTTCAATAGCTACTACACTGAGGTGTTGGGAAGGGTGCTACTCCATTTCCAAGATTCCTCCACTTTACCTTTGATCCGTACCTTATAATGCTGAGTGTTAAGCAAGGCCGTACCAAGTACCATTTTTAAAGTCTTTGGTATGACTCAACCTGGGATTGAACCCTGGTCTCCCAGACTATTGGCGAATGCTCTACTCTTTAGGCCAATGGCCCAGTATTTTCCTTACAATAATAATAATAATAGTTATTATTATTATTACTCTCATTTGAAAAAAATAAGAATACGTCAGAAGAATGAGAAAACAAGCTCTATCGTAGAACTGTCATCAAATGATTAATTCTTGGGCAGTCCCACTTGTAACATATTCGGAACTGTTCTTAAAATAGACAAGGGAGCAATTAAGAGAAATGAAGGAAAAACAAAAAAGTTAATGACTAAGCCCAAGGCTTTATATCCAAAAGATGACATAGACCGCATGTGTTAAGAAAATATGGAAGAGGATTGTGAAGATGCACGAGGTCTTTTTTTTAATGTAAAAAGAGCAAAGAAAGACTAATTACAACGGCCAATAACAGCTTTGGCATCATAAATACAGACAGAAAAAACAACAAAAAATAAGAAACAGAAATATCTATGGATATTTGAAACGAGGAACTGATGGAATCTCATACGAAAAGACCTGGGCATAGGTACGAAAGGGAAAACTCAAGAGAGGAACTGAATCTCTTCTAATAGCTACCCAAACAACGCCATAAGGACCAATTATATCGAAGCGAAAACCGATAATACGCAACAGAATAGCAAGTGCGAAGAAAGAGATGAAACGATTAATCACATAGTAAATGAATGCAGTAAACTTGCACAAAAGAAATACAAGACTAAGTCCGACTGGGTGAGAAAGATTATATACGGAAAATTGTGCCAGAGATTAAAATTTGATCATACTACCAAATGGTATATGCACAAACTAGAACATGTCTTAGTGAATGAAACACGTAAAATTCTCGTGAATTTTAAGATACAAACGGATCACCAAATCCCGACCAGAAGACCAGATCGAGTGTTGATTGACACGAAAAAAAAAAACTTGCCAATTAGGAAATTTTGCAGTTCTGGCGGACCACAAAGTGAAAATAAAAGAAAGTGAAACGATAAACAAGCACCTGGATGTTGTCAGAGAACAAAATAAAAAACTGTGGATCATGAGAGTGACAGAGATACCAATTGTGTATGATACGCTTGAAACGTTCTCCAAGAGCTTGGGATAAAGATTGGAGAAATTGGAAATCAGTGGAAGAATCGAGATCATCCAGACTACAGCATTAAGACCGGGTCGAGTACTTAGAAGAGTCCTGGAGACACGAGGAGACTTGCTATCATTCAGACTCTAGTGAAAGACCGTCGGCTAACGCCGAGTGGAAAAATTTACAAGAATGTATTTCAGAAGAACTAGATATCAAAGAAAAAAAAAACACAAGTTACTACTGTTGTGAACACTCAATGTGTAGAAATATCAATAATGATAATAATACAGGTAGTGAGGATATATAGTGACGATTTAGGGATGGGATTTGGCATAGAAAATGTGCCACGTTCATAATAAAAAGTGGAAAACGACAAATGACTGAAGGAATAGAAGCACAAAATAAAAAAAAAAAAATGATCAGTGCGCTTGGAGAAAAAGAAACTTACAAATTCTTGGGAATTTATATTTTTCTTATTTTTTTCTTTCATCTCTGCTTGTTTGATGGTGTCTTCTACCATTATTCTCAAGTACTTGTAGTTTTCTTTCTCTCCAAGCGTTTTGCCACTTCTATTCCTTCTGCTGTTTCTCTTTTTTCACTTTTCATTATGGGAATGACATTATTGTTATTATTATCATAATTATATTTATGATTATAATTTTACTCTTTTGAGAGTTTTCATACCAGTGTTAGCTGATGGTTTTTTACTGGAGTCTGAGTGACAGCAAATCTCCTGAAGTCTCCAGAACTCTTTTTAGTTTTCTGGCCGATCTCAGCAATGTTTGGATGGTCTTTACTCATCCTTTTATTTCCAATTCCTCCAGTTACTGTACCAGTCATATGGTAACTGTACCGAGCGCACTAATCACAATTGGCATCATCGCTATTACAAATAGTAGTGGTGATAGTGTATCTCCCCGGAATATACCTCTCTGGATCTTTGCTTCAGCTAAGCTTTTCCCTCCTGTTGTCAATTCCACTCTCCAAGTTTTCTTGGTCTGATATCTTGTACATTTTGAGACAGTTTATTATTCAGCATTGCAGGACCATATATGACTTTTTGTTGTCAATCCAGGCCATAGCTAGATTTTTCCGTCTCATCTTGCTCTCGTCGTGCCTCTGGTTTACTTGCAGCATCTTTATGTTTCTCGAGGAACAATCTGCAGCTTGTTAGCGAGTCGTAAATCTCTTCCCTTATTTATGCAGTTAGTATTTTCCACTTCATAGGTTGCCCAGTCGGTTGGTGCTGTAGAATACACTGACTGCATCTCTGCAGAGTGGTAACCCCCCATAAGTGCCCTGGATATGACACTAAACGATCTGATGGTGAGATTCCAGTAATGCTGGAGCTTTGGGGAATGCGGAGTACTTCTTCATTGCCATCGCTCTTAGGTCCACTCTGGTCCGGAGTGGTAGTACCTGCTAGGGTCCTATCTATGGGTCAAATAGAACTAAACTGCATACTTATGCTAAGCTTCTATAAAAAAAAATCTCATATTACTGCTGTAGGACCGGATGAGGTTCATTATGAATTCTTGAGACAACTACTAAAGAATCATTAAAACTGCTCTTAAGATATATGACAAACGATAGACAGAAGGTAAGTTTCCGGATATATGGAGACAAACCACAGTTTGGATAGTCTCCACTTGTCCTCTTATTTCCAGTATATATCTAATATATATTTATGAACAGGATTTGGCATTAGATAACCTACAATGGTTAATATGCCATAAAACCAAACCGAACCAAGCAAAACCAAAAGCAAACAGATGAATAAATCTATCGATGAAAAAATGCATATTATTATTATTATTATTATTAGTTGTAGTGCTAGTAGTAATCATCTCTCTACCAGAGGTTTCAAATGACTATCACTGGGATCAAGTGATATCTAATGTTCTCAAATTTCTCGCCCAAACCTCTCTTCTTCCCTTCGATAATATCAACGACTTTAACAAACTGCAGTCAGCATCGTGTCAATTATTGGAATCTAATTTTTCCAATTGCTTTGAATTCATTTCTTGTATTTCATTGTTTATAAATACAGTCGTAGGTCACTATTTTCGCATTTCTCTCGAGCTGGGTTTTGATATTTGTTTATTTATTAAGATTCTCTTTAAATCCCACTTTTTATTCAGCTGGGATAGTTGCATCAACAGTAACGTTTTATTTGTTTATTGTAATAAGTTTGATCTCTTGACCGGAACAGAATAATCTGTATGAATCTCAGAGTTGCAAAGAATTACAAAAGCGGTTTCTAGCTTGTGTTTATGCCATTTGTTTATAGGGTCAAAATCAAGTAGATTACGAAATTCCCAATGGTTGATTTTTAAACTCTTTGAGGTGGGATACAATTTGCTGTGTTCTTTCACAATGTGTCTCATCATTTCATCCTTTGCTTCGAACTTTGCAATTTTCGTCTACTAATATATTGCATTTTGGCTGCTATTGCTGCAGCTGGAGATAAACTGAATTTCTCAAGTTTTCAGTTTTGTGGAGAAAAGCTTAATGTTTATTTAAAGTATGAAATAAACAATGAAAAAAAAATTGTATTTAACTGATGCGAATTCATACAGTTTCAAAAGGTTTATTAGATTTAATAAATTTCTGTAGTGAATTTTTGTGAAATTTTCAAATATTAACTACTGAACATTTTCTACTTGATTTTGTTTTTTGACAAATGTTAACAGAATTTCAAGACGAATAACCCCGTTTCTTTATAATGAAAGAAGACTTTTCACCAATTTCTCCTTTTTAATTATATTAATTTTATAAGAATTGATTAAACTCTTATATGAGATTTTATATTTCTTTTATCAGTGCTCGTCAGTTTTGAGATAGGTCATCAAATTCCAAACTAGTCAATTAAAAAAAAAAAATGTTGGATTTCTGATCAGTCGACTTTTCTGGAAAGCGGATTAATGGTATCGCACTTGTACCAAAGATTTGATTTTTTTGGTCTCCATTAATTTTTAGGAGCTTCGTTAAATTCTTTTCTTTCAACTTCTATGTTCTTAATGCTCTTTTATTCCTTCTAAATATACTTTAACAAACTAATCTACTCATTTTGCTTCTCTGTTTTCTTTGATTATGAAATTTGTCGATATCTGTTCTTGCTAAAATCACCTTTTTTAATCAAGTATTTTTCAACATTCACTCATTTTAAATCTCTACAACTTCTTCTTCTTCTTCTTCTTCTTCTTCTTCTTCTTCTTCTTCTTCTTCTTCTTCTTATTATTATTATTATTATTATTATTATTATTATTATTATTATTATTATTATTCACACCATTTTTACCTGGTGGTATTTCACTGGACTCTGAGTGACAGCAAGTCTCCTCGAGTTTTCAGGACTCTTTTGAGTATTCTAAATGGTCTTAACAATTCTGTAATCTGTATGGTTTTGATTTTTCCTCTATTTTCCAATTTCTTTATTTTCAAGCTCTTAGGGGACCGTTCCAAGCACGCCATCTTCACTAAGAATGACCGTCATCTTCATGTTTCACAGCTTTTTCAGCTTTCTGGTAAGACCCAAGTATTTGTCTATCTTTTCGAAAGTTCTTTTCTTCTCTTTAATTAGCACAAGCGTATTATTATTATTATTATTATTATTATTATTATTATTATTATTATTTACTCATGAGAGTTTTTCACATCAGCGTTAGCTGATGGTCTTTCACTGGAGATTGAGTGACAGCAAGTGTCCTCAAGTCTCCAGGACTCTTCTCAGTATTCTGGCCGTTCTCAATAATGTTGTAGTTTTGATGATCTCCACTCGTCTGCCAACTTCCAAATCCTCCAGACCCTTTAGTAATCCTTTAATTACTGTTCCAAATGCACCAATTACAATTGGTATAATTGTCACCTTCATATTCCATAGTTTTTTCAATTCTCTAGCAAGGTCTAAGTACTTATACTTCTTTTCACATTCTTTCAGTTTTATTCTGTGGTCAGCCGGGACAGCAAAGTCGACAATTTTGCAAGTTCTTTTTTTTTTTGTTAATTATTATTAGGTCTGGTCTTCTGGCCGAGATTAGGTGATCCCCTGTATGTCAAAGTCCCATAGGAGTTTATGTGTGTTATTTTCTAGGACAGGTGCTGGGTTGTGCATATTCCATTTGTTCGTATGGTCAAATTTAAACTTCTTGCACATCTCCAAGTGGATCACCTTGCCAACCCAGTCGTGTCTAGTCTTATATTCCTTCTGTGCAAATTTGCTGCATTCACTTATTATGTGATTGATCATTTCATCTCTGTCGCCGCATGGCCTACATTTGCTATTTTGTTGCGTCTAATCTATTCTCTCTTTGATATGATTGGTTCTTACGGCGTTGTTTTGTGCTGCGATTAGGGGAGATTCCATTTCTCTCTAAAAGTTTCCTTTTCTTAGCTACGTCCTAGTTTTGTCGAGTGAGATGTTGTTTATTAGTCGTTTAAAACGCCCAGAGAGTTGTTTTCTTTTCCATTTTTGTTTCCTAGTTATTGTCATTCTGTTGTCCACCGTCTTATCAGTATCATTTCTGATGGCTGTAATCAGTCCTCCATCGTGTTTATTATTATCATCATTTCACTCCTTGCAAATTTTCAAACTGGCGTTAGCCGATGGTCTTTCACTAGAGTCTGAATGATAGCAAGTCTCCTCGTGTCTCTAGGACTCTTCTAAGTACTCGACCCGGTCTTAATGCTGTAGTCTGGATGATCTCGATTCTTCCTCTGATTTCCAATTTCTCCAATCTTTATCCCAAGCTCTTGGAGAACGTTTCAAGCGTATCATACACAATTGGTATCTCTGTCACTCTCATGATCCACAGTTTTTTATTTTGTTCTCTGACAACATCCAGGTGCTTGTTTATCGTTTCACTTTCTTTTATTTTCACTTTGTGGTCCGCCAGAACTGCAAAATTTCCTAATTGGCAAGTTTTTTTTCGTGTCAATCAACACTCGATCTGGTCTTCTGGTCGGGATTTGGTGATCCGTTTGTATCTTAAAATTCACGAGAATTTTACGTGTTTCATTCACTAAGACATGTTCTAGTTTGTGCATATACCATTTGGTAGTATGATCAAATTTTAATCTCTGGCACAATTTTCCGTATATAATCTTTCTCACCCAGTCGGACTTAGTCTTGTATTTCTTTTGTGCAAGTTTACTGCATTCATTTACTATGTGATTAATCGTTTCATCTCTTTCTTCGCACTTGCTATTCTGTTGCGTATTATCGGTTTTCGCTTCGATATAATTGGTCCTTATGGCGTTGTTTGGGTAGCTATTAGAAGAGATTCAGTTCTTCTCTTGAGTTTTCCCTTTCGTACCTATGCCCAAGTCTTTTCGTATGAGATTTCGTCAGTTCCTCGTTTCAAATATCCATACAGATGTTTTTCTTCCCATTTCTGTTTCTTATTTTTTGTTGTTTTTTCTGTCTGTATTTATGATGCCAAAGCTGTTATTGGCCGTTGTAATTAGTCTTTCTTTGCTCTTTTTACATTAAAAAAAAGACCTCGTATTGTTGCATCCGCACAATCCTCAATGCAAGTGAGTTCTCTTCTTCCATATTTTCTTAACACATACGGTCTATGTCATCTTTTGGATATAAAGCCTTGGGCTTAGTCATTAACTTTTTTGTTTTTCCTTCATTTCTCTTAATTGCTTCCTTGTCCATTTTAAGAACAGTTCTGAATATGTTACAAGTGGGACTGCCCAAGAATTAATAATTTGATGATGGTTCTACGATGGAGCTTGTTTTCTCATTCTTCTGACGTATTCTTATTTTTTTCCTTTCATCTCTGCTTGTTTGATGGTGTCCTCTACCATTATTCTCAAGTACTTGTAATTTTCTTTTTCTCCAAGCGTTTTGCCACTTCTGTTCCTTCTGCTGTTTCTCTTTTCTCACTTTTCATTATGGGAATGACATTATTGTTATTATTATCATAATTATATTTATGATTATAATTTTACTCTTTTGAGAGTTTACACACCAGTGTTAGCTGATGGTTTTTTACTGGAGTCTGAGTGACAGCAAATCTCCTGAAGTCTCCAGAACTCTTTTTAGTTTTCTGGCCGATCTCAGCAATGTTGTAGTTTGGATGGTCTTTACTCGTCCTTTTATTTCCAATTCCTCCAGTTACTGTACCAGTCCTTTGGTAACTGTACTGAGCGCTCCAATTACAATTGGTATCACCACTTTCATATTCCATAGTTTGTCAGTTCTTTAGTAAGGTTTAGGTACTTATCTCTCTTTTCGCTTTCCTTCAGCTTTACCCTGTGATCAGCCGGAACTGCAAAGTCTACAATTTGGCAAGTTCTTTTTTTTTTTGTTGGCTATCACTATGTCTAGTCGTCTGGCCGAGATTAGGTGATCCGTTTGAGAATTTTGTTTGTCTCATTTTGGACGGGTTCCGGGTTATGCATTTAGCATACATGGTCAAATTTAAACTTCTTGCACAATTCCCAGTGAATCACCTTCACCACCCAGTCAAGTCTAGTCTTATCCTCTTTTGCACTATATTACTGTGTCTGTATAACCATGTAATCAATATCTGCTATTTTGTTACATATTGATATTCTTGCTTTGTCTAGACCTTATGGCGATATTTTGTGCTGCTATTAAAAGAGGTTCAGTTAAGGCTCCCCTTTCTTAGCTGCCTGCACGTTTTCTCGTATGAGATATCGCTGATGGTCTTTCACTGGAGATTGAGTGACAGCAAGTCTCCTCAAGTTTCCAGGACTCTTCTCAGTATTCTGGCCGTTTTCAATAATGCTGTTGTTTGGATGGTCTCCACTCGGCTGCCAACTTCCAAATCTTCCAGGCCCTTTAATAATCCTTTAGTTACCGTACCAAAAGCACCAATCACAATTGGTATAATTGTCACCTTCATGTTCCATAGTTTTTTTCAATTCTCTAGCAAGGTCGAGGTACTTATCTCTCTTTTCACATTCTTTCAGTTTTATTCTGTGTCAGCCAGGACAGCAAAGTCGACAATTTTGCAGATTTTCTTTTGTTTGTTGATTATTATAAGGTCTGGTCTCCTGGCTGAGATTAGGTGATCCGTTTGTATATCAAAGTCCCATGAGAGTTTTTGCGTGTTATTTTCTAGGACAGGTGCTGGGTTGTGCATATACCATTTGTTGGCATGATCAAATTTAAACTCCTTGCACCTTTCCCAGTGGATCACCTTGCCCACCGAGTCGTGTCTAGTCTTGTACTCCTTCTGTGCAAATTTGCTGCATTCGCTTATTATGTGTGACGTGGTATGCCACTGAGAGAGGAAAAGTAAGATTAATTTCCCCTACCCTCTGTGTTTGAACTAACAAGTCCTAAGACTGACCGTTAAAAGGGAAATATGAACAAAAGACAAATTACTCGCACTCCATGATCTGTAACGAATCCAGGTCAGAATGAAGGCCAAAAGCTGCCGACACTCCATGACCTATAATCGGTTTGACAGAGAAGGGAATGTAGGTCACTGTAGTAGCATGAACGGAAGAAGAAGAAGAAGAAGAAGAAGAAGAAGAAGAAGAAGAAGAAGAAGAAGAAGAAGAAGAAGAAGAAGAAGAAGAAGAAGAAAAGACCAAATGATTGGCCAGACCATTTAGCGCAAAAAATAATACCTTCAGCCAGATTCTAGAGAAATGCCACTCGCCCGTTAAAGAAAGGAACCTGAGAACTAGCCTTCGCAAAGATAAGTATATCTTAAACTGTTTTTCCTTCTACCCTTCCTAATTATTGGAATTATATGCATTCAGAAAAGGAAAGAAAGAACTGAAAGGAATTGTTTCATCAACCGTAAATTAATGATACTTAGATACTTTCTAAAGTAAAAGAAAGAAAAGAAAAGAAAAGAAAGAAAGAAGAAAAAAAAAAGAGAGAAAGAAGAAAAGAACTGTTGAGAGAGATCTTTGTGTTTGACACTGCTTGCTGGATTAATAGAGCCGATAGTAAAAAGGAGAGGAGAAAAGAAAAAGAAACTGTTTCTTAAATCTTATTATTCTTTGTTTGGTCGTCGCTTATTAAAACTTTGTTATATTTTAAACGCTCCCTTGTGTTGAAATCTATTGGTTATGCTATTTATCTATCGAGTCGCCTTCTTTTGCACATATCTTTTTCAGCTCCGTTTCGCTTTCATTTATTCTCGCTAAATGTTTGATTCACCCTAAAACCTTATAAGGGAATTTTTGGAAATTTGTCTACAGTGAAATGTATTTTGTTTTAACCTAGAAGTCCATGCCTTCCGTTATCCGAGGGGGTAGGAAAACGAAGGGCTTGGTGGGGTATGTGAAATGGAATTGGAAACCACCTCGCCAGCGTTGGAGATGAGTCTAGCCCCAAATTAACCCCCACATTATTTGCCAGTACCATATGTCCGAAATAGGAGGCTTGATTAGGACTTATTTTGCAGAGGGTCAAGTGCCAGACTGCCCCCGACGTCACATGTGCGTAAAATAAACTCTCGTCCTGAGATAATTATTCATGCAACGTCACATATGTGATTGATGGTTTCATCTCTGTCACCGCATAGTCTGCATTTGCTATTTTGTTGCGTCGTATCTATCGTCGCTTTGATATGATTGGTTCTTATGGCGCTGTTTTGTGCTGTCATTAGAAAGAGATTCTGTTTCTCTCTTAATGTTTCCTTTTCTTAGCCACGTCCAGGTTTTGTCGTGTGAGATGTTGTTTATTAGTCGTTTAAAACGCCCATGGAGTTGTTTTCCTTCCCATTTTTGTTTCTTAGTTTTTGTCATTCTGTAGTCTTCGAGTCGTTGTATGGATGCGTCAACGCTGTTTTCGATGCTGGCAAATCCTCTTCCTCCCTGTTTTCTTGGTACATATAGTCTGTGTCCACATCGTCTCTGGGATATAATGCCTAGTGCATGGTCATTAGTTTTCTAGTTCTTTGGTCCATTTGTCTAAGTTCATCCCCGGTCCACTTGAGAAAGGGTCCCGAATATCTAACGAGGAGTACAGCCCAAGTATTCATTCCTTTGATAAGGTTTATGCAATTGAGTTTTGTCTCGTATTATTATTATTATTATTATTATTATTATTATTATTATTATTATTATTATTATTATTTCTACACATTGAGTGTTCATAACAGTAGTAACTAGTGTTTTTTTTTTCTTATATGTAGTTCTTCTGAAATACATTCTTGTATTTGGAAGAGTATTTGGTACTATTCCAAGCGCTTTCATAATGATAGGCTTAGTTACCACATCATCATCATCATCATCAACAATTGATGCTGACTAACTGCTCTTGTCAAAAGCCATGTTCTCAAAGGACTCTTAATTATAGTTATGATCATTAAATCTGTAAAAATAAATAAATGTATAAAAATAACAAATTTGAAAATGACATGATTTAAAAACGGACAAATTATTGAAAATACAAAATACGAATATCATGCAGAGGTAAGTAAAGCTATAGTTTTATTATGACGGTTAAAACCAATTGAAATCTAATAGAATGACTGCTATTAATAAGATTGTATCGTTTTGATTCAGACTATAAATAGATAAATAAAATAAATAAATTAATAGATAAAATAAAAAAGGAAGCATTTCGGTTGACTTGTACAGAATATTTATTTTTTATTTTAATAAAAAATTACTAGATTCAAACTGCAAAGAACCGACAGACATTTTGTACATTTCCGGAAGAATTCCACATTTAGTTGTATGATAGGTTATAATAAAATTATAATGCCGACAATGAATAGAACCGGCTTGATTAATGTTTATTGGTATTCAAAGGCAAATTTGTTTTACCCACTGTTTAAAATTTATCGATAAACATTAATTTTTTGAATCTTAAAATGAAAACAAAAAAGCTTTAAATTTCATGAACTCCTCGTATAAATAAGATAGCTTATTACTTTAAAAATGTTAGTTTATCAGTCTTTGCTCATTATGAAAAACTGAATTTAATGAGGTTTACATATTCTTTATTTTAGTTTTAGCATATGGTGATTCAGTTTTTACTGATTTTTTCTGTGTGAAAATATCAATTTACCACATTATTCTCCTTTTTTCAGGAAGTAAATTGTAACTTTGTAGACAGACCAGAATAGATGAGCTTTCGAATTTACGGGGTCATACTTCCCCCAGGTTGATGTAAAGAGGGAATCTGCTAAAAAAATATTGTTATTGTATTAAGAATCAAGGGAAATCTTTTTTTTTTTAATATAAAATATTAAAAAATAAGCAGAAATGTGGGACGGTATTTACTGCTTTTTATTACTGAATAAATTACTTGTCATTAACTTTTTAAAGAATTTCTAGTTTTGTTTTTGTTCTATTATTTCTAAATACACATATATAATTAATACATACGTAGACTCACATACATGCGCGTGTGTGTGTGTGTGTGTGTGTGTGTGTGTGTGTGTGTGTTATTTTAAATCATTAATAGTAATAAATGACAGAAACAAAAATGGTGTCCTCGTGGTGTAATGGTTAAAGAACTAAATTACGGAAATGTTGTAAGCGAGTTCGAACTCCAGCTGTACTATCATGTTCACTTTCGGATTAATACGCTTGGGAAAGGTATGAACCCCCTTATCCTCCCCCCTGCTATGGGATAAATAGTACCATTACTGTTTTTCCCGATGGATGGATTTGGTATTTGATATACCATTATACAACATACAAACTATAGAAAGAATGAAAGGTAACACTTAATCACCGTAGCTACTCAATATTTGATTCAAATTGGTATTATAAAAATTTCTCTCTTTTTCCCGTTAAAACGAATTAAAAATTATTAAAGTTATTATTTAAGACTAAATTTTAGTTTCATTTGAAACATAACATCATAATTATCAGTATTAAATGCAAAATAACATTACATAATTAATTATAAATACATTTTAAACATTCAAATTCATCATCAGTTAACAATTTTACCTAACTAGATGTCTCATAAATTAAAAAATGTGATTAAAATCTTAAAATACTTAAAAAATGTTTTTTGAATTTGTACCTAGAAACATTTATAAATCAATTTATGTAGAAAATTACTAATACATTGATTACTGTATCACTTAGTATGGTATTTAAATCCAAGTAGTTGGTCAAAATTAGTGCACTTAGGTTTCCGCAAAAAATTTATTACTAATTTCTTATTCAAATAGCGAAATAATAATACTTTTTAAATTTTCGGTTTTAATAGTTAATGTTTTATCTGGTAATAATCTATAAATCTTCATTACCTCTAAAAGACTAATCTTTACCATTAAAAAAAAAGAAAATCTTCTTTTTTATAACCGGCTCATTCGCCAATTGTCTGGGAGACCTGGGTTCAATCCCAGGTCGCGTCATACCAAAAGCTTTAAAAATAGTACTTGATACCACCTTGCTTAACACTCAGCAATATAATGTTTGTATCAAGGGTAAAGTAGAGAAATCCAGGGAAAGGAGTAGCGCTCTCCCCTACACTTCGGTGTTGTAGCTATTGTTGTAGCCCTCAACTACGGTCGCCAACTTTACTTTTTACTTTTATAACAAAATTTGGCTTTTTTTTCTACATTTTTATTTAAATATTTAACCCGTAACCTGTAAATTGCTTAACGAATGAGTGTTTCTATACTTTTTCTATACTTTTTTTCGTTTAATATTTTTAAACATTTTTATATCTTAAAAATAAATAAAAATATTTAAAGATAAAACAACTCCGAGTTTCTTGATTTAAAATTTATATTTTTCGATTTGTAAAAATATTCTTTTTTGAATCACAAATCTTATATAAACTTTTTAAGTAGAACAAATATCGAAACAGAATTATTTTCCAAATAATCTAAAAGTTTTGTAGGATAAGTTGAGACTCAAATTGACAATGAAAATTTTGTGTTTATTTTTGGAATTATTCCAATATTTTTAGAGTGTACGAACATATTCTCAAGTAGCAGCAGCAGTAGCTACAGCAACATCATTCTCAAGACATTTTCGTTATATTTTCGTTTGTCTGATCACAATTTACAACAAATTAGGAAATCGTTCTTATCAATATTTTGATTTGATAGATTTCGATACGATCATGAAATTCGCAATCTATTATAAATAAAACATTACAAATAAATTAATTGCCGAATGTTGAATACACTTTTTAAGTAAATGGTGCAGCAATAATCATTGAAAGTTGATTAAAATCTGCTTAAACAAGTGGCCCAAATAAATGGCTATATTGTCAGCTGATGCTTTAAAACAACAGAAAAGCGGGATTTTGAAAAATCGACGTTTTCCTAGTCCCACCCATTTTCTGCTTATTGCGTTGTCACGCCTACAAACCATGCAATAACAGAGAGTAAGAGGAGAGAAATTTAAGCGAATAAACGATTTGTGTTGAAGGAATGATTCTTTTTTTTTTTTCTCTCTCCAAAGGATTTTGTTTTTATGGAGAAGACCGAGATAAATAATCCTCACCTAATTTTTTAAAAGATAAAACCTTTCTTTTTCTTTTCATTTTAAATGTTATGATAATAATAAAAAAGAGCACATTATCAAAATACAAACCACGATTTCTGGTTCGAAAACTTTTTTTCATAAATTGCATTTATTGAAATCTTACCTGTTTTCAAAGAATTTTTTTTTTAATTTGTTTTTCCACGAGAGCAGACAAATTCTGGGATATTTCAATAATCTTTTATTTTGACCCATCCTTAAAACCGATATACCCCACCCCACAGAAATAAATCTTTTTTTATGAATTTTGTAGTGGATTTTTATTCAGAGTTGCTTGCTGAAAAATGACCTTTGTTTATAATTCTAGCAAAAGCAGGCACCAACTAAAGCACCGCTAGAAGAAAAAAAATTCCCAAATCAGTTATTGTATTTTAATAGAATTTTCAGTATATAAAGTAATAAAAGATGAGATTTCTTTTTAAAAGAAAATTTTCCTCAAGATTCTGATGACAACGTGTTTTTAGCTGTTTTCCTCTGAAGAAACAGAGTTCTCTCTCTCACTCTAACTCTCTCACTCACTCTCTCTCTCTCTCTCTCTCTCTCTCTCTCTCTCTCTCTCTCTCTCAATAGATTATGCTCTCGACGAATTTTAAAGAGGGAGACAGTTTAAGACAATTAACAATTAAGAATATGAAGAGAGAATTTAATTCAATGTGACGAAAAAAAAACAAAAAAAAAAAAACAACTAAAAAGAAAAAATTCCCCAAAAGCTCTGTTACCTTCTGTTATTTTTGAAAATTGTAACAGTTTAATTCATTTTGATTTTCAAAGTCCTGTGCATTTGATTTAATATTTGTATTCTATATCCCTCAGGGATACTTTCCATCTAATTTTCGCGCTGATTAAATTAAATATTTACTAAAAAAAAAAAGAAAAAAAGAACTCGTTTTTATTATTTTAAAATTTGACTTCAAGTATACAATCTACTCTGAAAGTGTGCGAAATAAATATTTTTTACATAATCGGAATTTTAAAAATGAAAATTAGAATTTTAAATCATCACAAATCTAACGTTATTCAAGATGCGAAAAAAAGTAACATCGGATAAATTAATATTCATTTTTACTATTCAGAACAAATAAGAATTACAAGGGGTTTATTACAAATTAAGAAAGGATTTAATATTTTCTTGGGATCGCAGTAAGATTTCAAATAATAAGATAAACAAAATAAAATAAAATAAAAACAAAAATAAAAACAACTCAACAAGATAACAAAATAAAGCAAAAAACACTCAAATTTTATAAATGCTGATTAATAAAGAGGCGATTAGAATTGGTGCAATGAAATGCACCTGTTTTCATGATTGCTTTCTAAGAAGAGGTGTGTGTAGGATGGATCTATAAAACTTTCTCCAGGACGCAGCTAAATTTGCACACCACTACATTTCTCTAATTGAATGTCGCGTATTTTTCAATATATTTTTTGTTCAAGAAGATTTCATTTAGACAATTGATTAAATATTGATACAAATTTCTAATCACTAAATATCAATCAAATGTTTTTTTTAAAAAGTCTATAGACGTGTAATTATAGCATCTGATTATAGCACCTTATATATATATATATATATATATATATATATATATATATATATATATATATATATATATATATATATATATATAATGTGCTAATAAAATTTCGTTTTTTTCCGTTAAATCGAATTAAGAAATTATCAAAGTTATTATTTAAGTCTAAATTTTTGTGAAAGATAGTAACATCATAGCAATCAGTATTAAAAGTAAAATAACATTATATATCTAATTAGTTTTTAATACATTTTAAACATTCAACTTTACCAAAAATTGACAATTTTACCCCACTAGTGGTCTCATAAACCAAAAAGTTCTATAAAAATTTTGAAATAGTTTTAAATAGTTTTTTTTAATGAAATTAGTACCAAGAAACATTAATAAACCGATTTATGTAAAAATATTTCTTATGTGGAGATAGCTATATCACTTAGTATGGTATTTAAATCCTAGCGATTGATGAAAATTAATAACGTCATTTTACATACATCTATAAAAGTGCGCTATAGTTTCCCGGTAAAAACAAAACAAAAAAAAAAAGCCCTCAACTTTTTTTAGTATAAAAAATTGTATCAACAATAGTTTTTTTTCTCTAACTTAAACTTGGAAAAGGAAAAATAGCACCGTAACATGTATTTTTCAATGTACAATTAAGAAATCTCAAGGAAATAATTTCTTAAAATTTCTTATTAATTTATTATCAAAATAGTGAAATGATAATTCTTTTAAATTCTTTTTTATATTTAACGTTTCCTCTGGTAATCATCTACGAATCTTTCATTGTCTCTAAAACACTAATTTTTACCTTTTTGAAAATATTCCTCTTTTTCTAACAAAATTTACATTTTTTCATACATTTCTAAAAGCTTTTCCGAGAATAAATAAATAATTCACTTTAATCGTAAAAGTTTAATGCATGATAATATTACAAGCGCGTAGTTTTAAGAAATACTTATGTAACAGTTTATAAGTTAATATTTTAAAGATATTAAATTAATTTGAATTTAAAATGATTATTTGAAAAGAAATAATTGAACTTCTTTTAAATCTTCGATGTCTTTCTTTAAAAGAAGAAGCTAAAATGCAAAAATTTTTCAAAATATGAAACTAGTGAAATGTAAATGAAACTGAAAGTTACAGCTAAGCGAATTAGAAATATAATTTTTCAATCCGAATACCAGGGACAAAACTGTAAATTGCTTAACAAATGAGTGTAACTGTAGGTTTTCATCCTTTTTTTCGTCGAACATTTTAATATCTTAAAAAATAAAAAAAATACTGAAAACAAAACAGTACCCAGTTTTAGCTTTAAAATGTATATTTGTCGATCTGTAAAAATATTCTTTATTCAAAAATATCATAGTATTAAAAAAAGATCATAGTATTATAAGCACTCATAATATTGAATTCTTTTTAATATGTTGCTCACATTTGAGGTACTATTTTCTTCCAACATCTATCAAATAAATTATTTTCTTTATTCCTTCCAGCTTTTGTTGTTTTATGATATACAGAAAGTATATGCCGTATCCTCTATCCCTACCGATTTAATAGCGTCATACAAATAGGGGATGGTGGATAAAGTTAAGTGACAAAAAAAAAAATCCGCAAGATTTTGTTGAAATAACTAATGTTAGATAAAAATTAATTCATTAATGAATGAACACAGAAAATTTCATTAAAGTTAAAAAAAAGTAAAATTGGCGACCTTAGTTGAGGGTGACCCTTTTTGATAGCCACTACACCGAGGTGTATGGGAGGGTACTATTCCATTCCCTGGATTGCTCCACTTTACCCTTGATCTTTACCTTATAGTGCTGAGTAAGGCGGTATCAAGTACCATTTTGTGTGTTTTGGTATGACTTGACCTAGGATTTAACGCTCTACTCATTAGGCCGATAGCTAGTTACATTAAAATCGGATAATTCTCTGATTTTTGATGATTTTTTCAATCAGGTGTCGTGATTTGTTACAGAACGAAGGGTTTATAGAGGTAAAGTTAGTACCTAACACACACACACACAAACACACTCACACACACAGAGAGTACCGGCACTAGGAAGTGCGGGGCTTAATTAGAAAATTGTTATTGAGGCTCTCTAACCAACACTTCTGATGAAGTTCAAAGTGTGATATCTGGCAGTAAGAGTCCACTTGGTAAAGATGGGAAATTCATCTCTATGCAGTAGATCTTGTTGGTGACGTAGAAAAATGTCACACACACACACACACATACTATATATATATATATATATATATATATACACCCACACATACAAATCATAGTTTATATTTGTAGACTTAACTTCTTTGTTTTCTTATTGTTGGTTCCTTTTTAATTTGTAATAATAATATTTATCATCAGTTCAGCTCTAAAAATACTCACTACTGATGTTTGAGCACAAACGAAGAAAAATAGAAATAAAAATAGAATAGAACAAAATATTTTTCTTAAATCGGAAAGAGAAAGACAGAAAAAAACTGAATGGTTTTACGACCGTGAAGAACGAAGTTGGGAAGATAAGAATGCAATAAATCGTTGTAGAGAAAGAGAAGAGGTAGATTGAAGAGGTAACAAAAGAGCATAAAAGCTTGAAAAGAGAGAGGGGTGTGAACCGGGGATTAATGATGTATTGCATCTCACGTAATCTCGTCTGTTCTCGTTTACACGCGTCTTGCATACAATATATTTGGTTTAAGAAAACTTCCAATTTTATTACTTAGGATTCGTGACTCAACAAATTAGAATATTTTTCGAATCCACACCCATATTAGTCTCGCTTGAAGCTCAAAAGAAAAGTGTCGTTGTTCAAATTTACAAAACACTTTGACTTGCATTTCTAACAAGAGGCAGATGACAAGGAAACAGAAATAAACGCGAACATCTGTGAAAACAAGACATACGCACAAATACAGATGCTGCTGCAGTGAATATTAGTAAATACATATGCAGATAATAAACTGAAAATAGATAAACAATTGTCATAATCAAAATTTTAAAAGATTCAAATGATTTACGTAATAAAACTAGTTAATAAAAAACAATTTTATATTAGAAAATAATTTAAAATGGATACAAAATTAATTCACAAAAAGTGAAGACGAACAGCAAAATCAATCATGAAATAAATAAATCTGATTTTTGTCATTATTTTTTTCTCCTACGGATATGGACACACTAATGTTGGCCGACCAACAAAAACTAATAACCATCAATTCTGTGCACACACTAAGTGCTGTCAAGAGGACTTAGTTAGAGCAATGGCCTAAAGGGTCGGAGAGAGAGAGAGAGAGAGAGAGAGAGAGAGAGAGAGAGAGAGAGAGAGAGAGAGAGAGAGAGAGTCAGTGGAATCTGTGCAATTAGTATGCCTTGATGAAGATGATTATAATGATGGTGATGTTGATGATAAAGATATAAAAGACACCGACTTAACTGCAGAAATTTTATAAACATTTGCCATTTACAAAGTTTTTGTCTTCAGAAGAAATGAAAGTGAAAGTAGAAGGGTAAATTATTTTTATGCCCCAGTCAAATATTCAGAATAGAACTCAATGGATCTAATGTGACAATAACAATTAACTGGACAATAAAACTACTCGTTATGGTCATCGAAGAGGATTTTCTTTGAAGAGAAATTGGACTAAATGCAAGCCAAGTAGAAATGCACACTGGATTCTGTAGATCAACGAACTCTTGTGATCGTGTATCAGACTAAGGAAGGTTCGATAAACACCTACTTGACATCGGTAAACAGGTAAAGATAAAACCAAAAAGTTTCGTCCAAGCTTACTTTTTAAACTTTGATTTTTAAAAAGAATTCTAATTAAAAGTTGTAAAGATACATCATTAGAAAAAGTCATCATCAAACTGTCGATCACAAATATTAAATGTGTTTAGTGAGAATTATGTCGGTTGAAAAAGATAAAGATTTGCCTTTAAAGAATGAAAATCCGTTAACACTTATGGAAGATCCAACGGTAGAAATTATGATTGAAAAATAAATATCACATGGTTGTATGATCGATGATTCAAGAGACTTTAAAATTACAACATTATCAATTGTCAGAGAAGAAAGGGTTAAGATTAATTACCATTAGGGTTAAGTTTCATTCGGTTTCATTTAGAACGGCTTATTTCTCCAGATCAAAGTCCTTGTTAATTAGAATTTAGAATATATCGGGAATTGACTTTATTTTTTGTTTTTGTTTGAAATGCAATGAATCACCGAAAAGAATTATATTCATATTTTTTCTGTGTTATGTTCATTTAGGAATTTATAAAACATTTTATTTATTATTTCAAAAACATGTTTGCATCCAAATTCTGTTAACTATATGAAACAAAGAACAGGAAATTAATACATGTCAGTATATTGATATTTTCTAAACTTATTTTAGTCTGATAAACATTGCCACAAGAGTAGAGGCACTCAGTGAGTACTGAAATAACTACAGTTGTAGTGATCTAACTTACAGCTCGGAGGTGTGGCGACAACCAGTTTCTATAAACGTTATAAGAACAATGATTTCTGGAAAATCTGCTATTGATATGGAAAGAAGAAAGTTCAGCAAAGATGTTTCTAATTAAAATGTAAGATTAAACGGAAGTCAGTAACTGGTTATTTTCTGGATGACAAAAATGTAGCTGCGGATATGTTGGTTTTCTTTGGTTTATCTAACTTCAGTGTCACATGATGTGCGACCGAAGCAACAAGAAAGGTTACCATTTAACGGAAGTGCGTGTTTGTCTTTGCCCCCTCTTCCTCTCCATTTCTCACTACCCCTCTTTCCTCTCTCTCTCCTTTCCCTTCTCTCTCTTCATGGCGATTAAATATCTTTTTATACACGATTAGACGCCACAAGAGAAAAAATATCTTCAAATGCCAAATCAAAGAATCCAAAGGAAAGGCATGAACCCTTTTATCCTCTCTCAGATATGGGTTAAATAGTACCACTACTGTTCTTCTATAAGGATGACTTTGGCTTTAAATAAACAACAAAAGTTAATATGCCATTAATCAAAGAAACCAAATCAAACTTAATCAAAATTCATCAAATATGATGAATTCTTGCCAATATTAAGTCGAACATATTATTTACGATATCAGAAACAATCAGCAAACAGAAAAAACAAACAAACAAAAAAACAAAAAAACATCAATAACAATAAATTAATCGATTGATTGTATTTGTATTTGGTGTCAGCAATGATAACAATGATGACAGACAATTTTGGGACATGATAATTGGAGAGTTTTGTTCTTTGCTCCAACCTAAATAGATTCATACTGCACTAGATTTTTTCTTCTGAATTTAACGATTATTTATTAGTAATAATTATTTATAATTATTTAACTTATTATTGAAATGATCCACAAATATTTGACCTTAAGTAAGAATAAAATAATTTCTGATTTATCTCCTCGGGAAGATGATTAAATTCCGTAAGTATATCAAGAAAATTTAACACAATCAAGATGCTAAATACTATCTCAGTACCATAATAGCTGTTACATTTAGCATCTGAAATTTATTTGTAAACGGAACAATTATTATGGGACAAATTACATTATCAAAACTTAAGAAATCTTCTTAAGATGATTTCATTTTCATAAAATATTTGTCTTCTTATGGTTTTTGATTTTATTTGGAAGACGATTTGATATAATTTCTGAAAGTAATTTTCTATTGACTTCCTTTATTTTTCTCTCTAACGATAGCAGTGCAAACAAAATATCTCCATGAAAACAGTATTCGCTCCTTATCCACGGGAGATATAAGACCTCCAGTAGATGCATAAAACCAGACCTTATATATACTAGATATTTTCCTAGACATAAAGTTTAATTTATAAATCAGACACAGTAAGATATTAAAAATTATAACTAATAATGAAGCAATTATATGCATTTACCCGACCCCTCCACAACAGCAGGATTCGACACAAAGTCACTTTCTAAGCCGAGTGTAACAGGTTTGAACTCAGAATTTTCTTTCTCTTGGACTGGTTGCCATATCAAGGTTATAGAGTGGTTACACCACGAGCGCTTCCATAATAACAATTATAAAATAATAAAAATCGTACAATGGTAAGAAGATTCGTTTTGATTGCAGATCTTAGACACTTCACTTTTTTCTTTCTTAATGAATCAATAATTTCCACCTTTTCATTTAAAGGAATCACTTTACATCTTTACTGTGGTATATCCAAATCCCCCAAATCATTACCTTTGCGCTTTTGGGATCATCATTAAATAAAATTTATTACTAATTTATTTGGGTTGATTACAGGTAAATGAAACCATAGAAAGCGAAAACGCTGAAAAATTTTACTGCTTTCGCTTATTATGTGACAAATCTTTTCATCTTTGTCCCCACATAACTTACACTTGCTATCATGTTGCGTATTATCGATTTTCCCTTTAACATAGTTGGTCCTTATAGCGTTATTTTGTGCTGCCATTTGAAGAGATTCCGTTTGTCTCATGAGGTTCCCCTTTATGTAACAATGTCCAGGTCTTCTTGTGTGAGATTTCGTCTGTTTGTCGCTTGAAATATCCATACAGTTGTTTTTCTTCCCAATTCGGTTTCCTCGTTTTTGTTGTTTTTCTGTCTGTCCTTATGTTGTCATTGCTGTTCCTGGCCGTTGTAATAAGTTTTTCTCTCCTTTTTTATGTTATGTTATGTCCTTGTATTGATGTATTCACGCAACCCTCAATGCGTTTAAGTCCCATTTCTTCCTTCTTTTCTCAACATTATTGTCAATGTCATCTATTGGATATAAGGTCTTGTGCATCGTCATTAACTTTCTTTTTCTCTGGTCCATTTGTCTGAGTTCTTGTCTTATCCATTTTAAGAATGGTTCCGAGTATCTTTGAAGGGTGACTGCTCAGGTGGTTATCTCTTTGATGAGATTACTGTCATAGAGTTTGTTTTCGAGAAGTTTTCTCATTCTTCAAAGGTATTCTTTACTTATTTTTTCTTTCATCCTGCTTGTTTAATGCTATCCACTTCTAATATTCCCAAGTACTTGTAATTTTCCATTTCTCCAAATCTTCTGATTCTTTCCTGATTTGGCAGTTCTGTTCCTCCCGCTATTTCTCTTTTTCCGATTTTCGTTATGAGCATAGCACATTTTTCAAGCTAATTCAATTCCTATATCCTGGCTGTTTATTCTCACATTTGCATCAGAATTTCCAATTCTATTTCATTTTTTGCAAACAGCTTGACGTCATCCATGTACGTAAAGGGATTAATCTTTTCCGGTGATTTTGTAGATTTATACCTCACAGAACATTTTCTAAGTATGTGATTGAAAGGTATTACAAAGAGTAATGGCGAAGTGCATCTCCCTAGAAGATGCCTCTCTGGATTTTAACTCCTGATAAAGTTTTTCCCCTGTTGTTAATTTCACTTTTCAAGTTTTCATGGGTTCCGTGATGAATTTTATAACTTTGTCGGACATCTTGTACATTTTCAGACATTTTATCGACCAAGTTGGCGGGACCATATCATAGTTTTTTTGTAGTCAATTCATACTATGGCTACATTTTCCGACTCGTTTTGTTCTCTTCAGGGATGTGTTGACCAATGTACTGTAAGTCAACTGTTTTTCTTGTCTCCCTGTTTCGGTTCTTCCGGAAACAGTCCGCAGCATTCAAGCGAGTAATAGATATCCTTCTTACTCTGTGCAATTAGGATTTTCCATATCATCGGTTGACTTGATTTTTTAAAACCAGAATCCATCATTTTTTAAAACAAGAATCCCTCATGGCTAAGCATTTTCCAATCCGGTACTTTATTGAGTGTAGCTCTGAGCGATTCCAGGTGTATGTCCGTCTCAGGTCCTTCTTCGGATCAATTGTAATTCTTTTTTAAGTTATTTATCCTTTCAGCCTTTCTGTTATGTTCTTTCTGTACCCATATTTTATTCTAAAATTTTTATTTCCTTTGCATCCAGTTGTTGATTTGTCCTCGGGCATTTTCTACTTACTTGTTAATAGAACATTCTTTTGTTATTTTGAAATGTTCTGTTTTGCTTGTATAGTGCCGGAATCTTTTGAGTTTCCCTTCTTTTACTAAAATCTTTTGATTTATCTCTTCTAGTTCTATTGTCAGACTCGTCTGCTTTTTTTTGGTAGGGGGGTCTTTTCATTTCAACATGTCCTTGCGTGTTTTCCCTTCTTAGCCCTTATTTCTCTTCGGGTTCTTTAGAGGAACACCGATTTTTATCTCGGACTAGTTTCGTTCCCGCATATATGAACTCGTTAATTCAATGATGTCTCTTGTTCGGATATTTGTTAATAATTTGTTTACCTTTTCTGTCTGAGCCTTAACTTTATTTATGATAATGATAATAATAAATTATAATAATAGAATTTAAAAAACCGTAAATGAGAACAAAAATTCGGTATCCGTAAATTTTTTCACAACGCGATATAACGTGAAATATATCGCCGGCGTTTAACGGAAAAAGAAAGTTTGAATTCTACCTGACGAGCTTGAATAAGTGAAATAGATTTATTATTGAAATGGAATACTATTTCTAAATTTCTTGTTTTTTAAACAAATATATATATATATATATATATATATGTGTGTGTGTGTGTGTGTGTGTGTGCGCGCGTGTGTGTGTGTGTGTGTGTGTGTTTTGGCAGCATTTCTTCATTGATACATATTTGATTGAAGATAATAGACATTTTTTGTCTACAATTTTTTTTGTTAATCCTTTCGAATTGCCGTTTCGATCTTATGATATTCGGCTGGAATTGGTTGATAAACCCTCCATAATTAGTTATTTCCTTAGTGCTTTCTGCCCAACTTTGGGCCATCACCAGGGGAGGATGTATTGCAAAAGTAATGTAACTTTTGTATGTACATTACTACTTTGTAAGAATGAGCGTTTATACTGTTGTATTGTGTAGCATTTACTTTTCGAATTTGTTTCTATGAATAGCGTCAGTAGCTAAAGACATTTAAGTACATTAGCACTGGTTTCAAAATTAATTCAAATAAGTTTGGGTTGTATGTTCCTAATATGTAGTGCCTCGAGAATCTGTAGTTTTTGCTTTTTATTTTGTTGTTCTAATATTGTTGTGTTTTTGGTAACAATTTTCCGTTATTCTGTTGTTGGGTATGAATGTTTTTTTAAATGCTGTACTATGGAACTGGTATCAGAAAGGTGCATTGTAAGTCTTCTCGATAGAGTAGTTAAGGTTAAACCGACATATATATTGTTGTTTTCCGAGATACAATCTCCTAAAGGACATTTAAATTGATATATAACGTTTTTTTTTTTTTGCAAAACTCCAATCGAGGGAGAGGAATTATTTTTAAGATGGAGGTTTTAAATTTATTATAGTATATGATAAGTTTTATTTTTCTATTAGGATCAGTGTGGAGTATGTATATTTGGATAGATGTTTTTAATATTTTTTTCAAATATCTTGTGGTAAAAAGTTTGATAAATGTTTGTTGAGTGGGTGGAGTGGTACAGTGTTTATTTTATTGGTTAACATTTTAAATTATTCATTTAATTTGTTCATCAACAGTATAGTTAGGAAACCCATTATTGATGAGAGCCTGTTTTATGTTTTCTACCTCTTTATAAAATATTGTTTTGGAGGAGGAGATCAGTTTGGCCCGGGATATCAGGTTTTTAATAATTACTTTTTATATCGGAAGGGGCATTCACTTTTAAAGTTGAGGGTACAGGAGTTATTATTAGAGGATTTTTGTAAGTAGAGATTGTGAAGTTATTATTATTGCTAGTATCAATGAGAACATCTAAGAAGGAAATTTTATTGTTTTTGTTTAGTCCATGAGTAAAGTTAAGAACTGAGAGGATTAATAAAAATATGTAGGTAAAAAATGTCTATTATGTTCAATCATATATATATATATATATATATATATATATATATATATATATATAATATGAACAAAAGTGATTAGACAAACAGGAATATTTCTTTGTAATTGTTTATTTTTTAATGTTCAATTATTGTCAGTTAGTTTCGATCGTTATCAGGAAAAAGTCTTTGTGAAGAAAAGTTTTGCGAAGAAAATTTTTTTTAAAGAGTTTTAAAAATAGTTGATATACAACAAAAGAAGCGACAAAAAGTGAACTAGTAACGTAGCATATCCATTCGTTAAATAAAGACTTTTTTTCTTACTAAATGTTTTGAGTTTTAAGGTCTCCAAGTACCGTGACCATCTGACATTGAGAGCCACACATGTAATGCAATCTCAACTTGTTTCAAATAAACTGTAACTGTTTCAATTAACTAACTTGTACATGCACTCGTGTGTATGTATATGACCGAAACCTAGTAATAACAGCACATCATAGCGAGATTTTTATCGCGGCAATACGCTCAAATGCTCTTAGAGAATAAACTAATTTCTAGTCCAATTTGCAACTGAATGATAATTTTGTGGGTTATCTGTTCCGACGAATCCTTTTTTGATTAACTAGATTCTCGATATAATAAAGATAACAATGAAATGCTGATTATAATCCTTGACACTTTCCTAAACTGTTACAGCAGTAACACAATGGATTCATGAGTTGTCTTGTAAGTTTTGAAAAATGTAATAATAATAATAATAATAATAATAATAATAATAATAATAATAAAGAGAATTGTAAAATTGTGGGCTTTGCTGTCCCAGCTGACCACAGAATAAAACTAAAGGAAAGTGAAAAGAAGAATAAGTACCTCAACCTTGCTAGGGAATTGAAAAAACTATGGAACATGAAGGTGATAGTAATACCCATCGTGATTGGCGCTTTTGGTACAGTCACCAAAGGATTATTAAAGGGACTGGAGGATCTAGAAATCGGAGGACGAGTGGAGACCATCCAAACTACAACATTATTGAGAACGGCCAGAATACTGAGAAGAGTACTGGAGACCTGAGGAGACTTGCTGTAACTCAAACTCCTGTGAAAAACCATCAGCTAAAACTGATGTGAAAGACTCTGAAGGAATAAATGATAATAATAAAATTTGGCAATACTACCAAATGGCTTATGCACAAACCAGAATACATCCAAGAGAATGAGACGTATAAAATTCTCTGGGATTTTGAGATACTAACGAATCATCTAATCAGGACCAGAAGATAAAACTTTGAGTCAATTAATAAGAAAAAACTTATTAGAAGAATTTGTTGTTCCTGAGTGAAAATAAAAGAAAGTGAAAAGATAAACAAATTCTTGGGTTTTGCAAGAGTGCTGAAAAAACTGTGAAACATGAGGGTGACGGTGATACCAATTGTTGTTAGGGTCCTTGAAACGGTTTCCACAGGCCTGGAAAAAAGACTAGAGAAATTAGAAATCAGAAGAATTCAGACCATCCAGACCACAGTATTGTAAAGATCTGATAGTACACTGAGAAGAGTCCTGGAGACCTGAGGAGACTTGCTGTCACTCAGATTCCAGTGAAAAACTCACAAGGAGTGTAATAATAATAATAATAATAATAATAAAAGGCCATTAGCTAACGCTCATGTGAAAAAACTCGCAAGGAGTATAATAATAATAATAATAATAATAATAATCAAAGACCATTAGTTAACGCTGATGTGGAAAACTCTTAAGGAGTAAATGATAATAATAAACTTCAAGAATACACTAAAAAGAGAAAAGAAAGACTAATTACAACAGCCAGAAACCGCTATGGCCAGATAAAGATAAACAGAAAAACAACAAAATCTAGAAAGCAGAAATAGGAAGAAAAACAACTTTATCGATACTTTAAGTGACAAATTATGGAGATTGCACTCAGGATAATTTGCACATGGCTTAGAAAGGGAAACCTCGAGAGAAAAACTGGAACTCTTTTAATATCAGTACAAAAATGCCGTTAGAACTTATTATATCCAGGAAAAAATTGAAAATACGCAACAGAATAGCAAGTGGAGGTTATGTGGAGACAGAGATGAAATAGTTAATCATATAATAAGTGCATTCAGGAATACAAGATAAGACATGTCTGGGTTGGAAAAGTGATCCACTGGAAATTGTGCAAGAGATTACGATTAGACCATACTAACAAATGGTATATGCATAAAGCAGAATCCATCCTTGAAAATGGGACAAATGAAATTTCTTAAGACTTTGAGACACAAAGATCCGACTTAGTATTAATTAACTAAAAGAAAAGAACTTCAGTTGTTCCGGCCGACCACAGATGAAAATGAAAGAAAACGAAACGACGAGCAAATATTTGGATCTTGCTTAAGAGCAGAAAAATGTGGAACATGAAGATGATGGTGATACCAATTGTAGTTGGTACACTAGGAACAGTTCCCCCCAAAAGATTGGAGGAATCGGAGATCAGAGCTAGGATCGAAACCAGACAGATAACAGCATTGTTAAGATCGGCTAAAATTCTCAGAAGAGCCCTGGAGACCTAATGAGACTTGCTGTCACTCAGACTCCAGTGAAAAATCACCAGCTAATGCTGGTATGAAAAACACACAACAACAACAACAACAATGATAATAATAATAATAATAATGGATGATGACAGTGGTGAGATAATGAAAAAAATAAGATTGTAAGAACAAATTTAGTCATCGTAAACATTGAGAAGAACATTTTCCGATTGTATATGTCACTGTTTCAGTAGATCGTGTTGTAGAATCTAATGATTAGAATTATTTTACCCTGAAAGTATTCATCAATATAATTTCCTTCCTTACTAATGCATTTTAACTCGATGTTTGTCTTTGTTTTATTCAGAATCCGTTGTATACAGTGAAATTAGCAATCGCCTTCTTTATTTCAAGACATACATATACCTACCGATAAAACAGACTGAAAAGGCTAACAAATATCGTTTTAGTTTCAACATAAGTCCGAGGTAAATCGACAGATGCGATTCCTGTAGACTTTCAGAAAGCATCTGTCTCGTTGATATTTCCCAAAAAAAAAAAAAAGAAAAAAAAAAAAAAAAGAAAAACATTCAAAGTTTTTATTCCACTAATAAAAAACTGGATATGTTGATCTCGCAAGAGGAATGAAAAAAATTGTACAACCTGAAGGTGAAAGTTGTGCCCATCATTACTGGTGTGCTTAAAACAATCCCGAAAAGACTTGCAAAGAAGTTGGAAAAACTGGAAGTCCAAGGAAGAATTGAAACCATCAAGGTACAATACCGAGGAGAGTGCTGGAGCACTGGAAAACTTGCTCTCGCTTGTTTTCCAATGAAAGTCAATTTTTCACTGTTTTAAAGCTGGTCTATTTAACTTATGCCAGTTTGTTTTGATAATATATATATATATATATATATATATATATATATATATATATATATATATAACTTCGGAAGGAGTTGCTAAAAGGGTCTTCATATAGACAATTTGGTATGTCAAGTGATTACAACGAGATAAGAACTAGAAGACACATAGGAATTAATAAAATTAATCTAAGTTCATAATTGAAAATTTCGGGGATCAGTGGAAGGCTCGATTTAAAATTTGTTTAATGTCATAAAAAATGCGTTTATTTTTAGTATTTATAAAGCTTTTACCCTACCTTCCATTAGGGGTCAGGTGGCATTTTAAAATATATATCTTGAATTTGTCTTTTAATTAATTAATATAATTTCAAAATTAGTTTTCTCTCGTTTTCAGAGTGTGTATGTGAACATATGTGCCTGCGTGCCAGCGTGTGAATGTACATGTGTTTAGGAATGTGTGTGTGTGTGTGTGTGTATGAGAGAGAGAGAGAGAGAGAGAGAGAGAGAGAGAGAGAGAGAGAGAGAGAGAGAGAGAGAGAGTTTATTAACCTATGAACTTAGTATATTGACTTTTTGATTTTTTGTCATTAATGTTTTTATTGTTTTCTACGTAAAAGATTTTACTGAAAAACAGCTGTTGTGCTTATTGCGTCAAAGAATGGAAATTTTCGAAAATTAGAATATAAAACTTTTACAGAACGACACGTTTCTCTCTAGTTTCGTGATGTAAAAGTTTGAATTCTTAAATCTAAAGTAATCATTAAAACTAAACTGTTTTGCTGTCAACTGACACCAAAATTTAGATAATAATTTTGCTTTTTTTTCCCGTTAAAATGAATAAAGAAAATAATTAAAGTTATTATTCAAGTCTAAATTTTAGCTTTATTTGAAAGACAGTAACATCATTGTCATCAGTATTAAAAGCAAAATAACATTATATATCAATTTAATTTTTAATGCATTTAAAGATTTGGATTTACCAAAAGTTGACCATTTACCTGACTAGAGGTTACGAAAATCAAAAAATGTTATAAAATGGCGAAATACTTAAAGTTTTTTAGAATTAGTATCGACAAATAGTAATCAACCAATTTACGTAAAAATGTTATTTATATGTTGATAACTATATCACTTAGTATAGTATCTAAATCCAAGTAGTTGATCAAAATTAATAACCAAATAGTTTCTGCGTAACTTCAGAATACAAATATTATTTGCGTGTTTTTTCACCACTAAAACTATTCGTACGGAAGGCCAACCACACAAAAAAACCTTTAATCTTTAAAAAAAATTTAATCTTGGAAAAGGAAAATAAGCATCGTAACATGATTTTTCAATGTACAATTTCTTAAGAGATCTCAAGGAAATAATTTCTTAAAATTTCTTATTAATTTATTATCAAAATAGTGAAATGATAATTCTTTTAAATTCTTTTTTATATTTAACGTTTCCTCTGGTAATCATCTACGAATCTTTCATTGTCTCTAAAACACTAATTTTTACCTTTTTGAAAATATTCCTCTTTTTCTAACAAAATTTACATTTTTTCATACATTTCTAAAAGCTTTTCCGAGAATAAATAAATAATTCACTTTAGTCGTAAAAGTTTTATGCATGATAATATTACAAGCGCGTAGTTTTAAGAAATACTTATGTAACAGTTTATAAGTTAATATTCAAAAGATATTAAATTAATTTGAATTTAAAATGATTATTTGAAAAGAAATAATTGAACTTCTTTTAAATCTTCGATGTCTTTCTTTAAAAGAAGAAGCTAAAATGCAAGAATCTTTCAAAATATGAAACTAGTGAAATGTAAATGAAACTGAAAGTTACAGCTAAGCGAATTAGAAATATAATTTTTCAATCCGAATACCAGGGACAAAACTGTAAATTGCTCAACAAATGAGTGTAACTGTAGGTTTTCATCCTTTTTTTCGTCGAACATTTTAATATCTTAAAAAATAAAAAAGATACTGAAAACAAAACAGTACCCAGCTTTAGCTTTAAAATGTATATTAGTCAATTTGTAAAAATACTCTTTATTTAACAATATATTTAGACATGACCTGTGATTGGAGAAAAGTACGTGAAAATCTGATGCCAATTCAAGATTTCCACTTTTTATGCTGAGCAAATATCAAAACAGAATTATTTCCCTAATAAACTAAATGAATATGACATTTTCTATAATATCATAGATATAAGATCAAAAAATTGAAAATTAAAAAAAAAATTTAATGTTCACATTTGAGGTACTTTTATAGTTTCATGATATACAGAAAGTATATGCCATATTCTATATATCTATTAATTTGTTAACGCCGCACACACGGGGTGGGGATAAAGTTGAATAACCTGAAAAATATCAGCTAGTTTTTTGATAAAATAACAAATGCTTTATAAAATGCAGACATTAATAAATAAACACTGAAAAATTCATTAAAATCAATTTATTACTTGATTTTTGATAATTGTTTTCAGTCGGACGTAATGAAAAGTAGTGAAAAGTCTACGGCAGCCATGTAAAAGTCTATAGCAGCTATAATAAGGGATCTCTGAAGATATCTGTCTTTTGCAAATATAATTATAATCGTATTCATTTTGGTTTCAGACGTGATGATCGCCCACCCCAGAAGAGAACCTGATTGGCTGAAATGAATTCATTATTCATTTACATCTGAGCCTCTCAAATTATATAAAAGTGTCAGCGTATATGTTTTATGTTGATATAAATCACCTGCTTAACACAAGACTACTTCACAGCAAACATAACTGTTGCTTAATCTGTCTCTAATATTGTTCCTGTATCGATATAACAGAAAAGCTTCGTGTAGCTGCAGCCACTTCGAATGTTATCATTTGTCATTATTCAAGGATTAGAGGCTCTTAAGACCGTTATGGCGGTTTGTGGTAGGCGACTGGGGAAACTGATATACACGACTTTTAAATGTTGATTTCTATTCGCCGTAAAACAAGTCAGCAAACTAATCGACATTGCTCTTCTTTAATAGACGGAACACATCTATACTCTTATGCACTTGTGTGTGGCGAAATATCCTTTACTTTTAAAAAATAATTCATTTATTCATTGATTCATTTAATCGAATGCCATTTATGTTCTATTCGTTACTCTCTTTTGATGACATGTGGCAGCAACTAAAATCTTCACAAGTTCAGTAGAAAAGGCAATGCACTTAAATCCTTTCTAATGTCTAAAGCTGTCGTGTTTTAGACGAATATGATTAGTTCAATTGTGAATCGTGGCACTTGCAAATATTAACTGAAAAAGAGTTAATATAAAAAATTATGAGAAACCATTTTGGGGATTTTGAAATAAGAGATTAAAGCTCATTCGATAATCCCCTTCAAGAATCTTTGGAAAGGAAATAAGAAAATTGCTGTTATATCTTTGCATGTATTTACCTAACCCTTCTGTCACGTGTAGGATACAACACAAGATCTTTTTAAGCAGTTGTTATACCAAGGTCAAAGACCTCAGTCGGCCCATTTACTCATAGCTGGAGAGAGAATAATTGGATGAATACTTTTCCTAAGGGTTATTAGCGTAGTGAGAAATGCAAACAGTTTCTTCTTTCAGGATTAAAATTCGGGTCGCCGCATCCGTTTCCTACGACGACAACCATTATAAAACAACCACCTCCACTCTTCTAAATTTCTAGTTGGACCTTCTTTAGACGAGCAAAATCTTATCAGTTATTTCTTTAACTCGTAGAACTCTGACCACTTGCCGATACATTAGTGCTGGACGTTTTAGGTAAATTTCTCTATTTCGGTTTTGTTGGGAATACTGAACAAATCAGAAGTGAAGTGTTGCAAATGAATAGTACAAAGCCACTAATCTTAGTCTTCTTACATGTTAGACTGTGTATTTTTTCTTTTTTTCTGTGCTTGGCCAGTTTTGTCAGAAATGACGATGACAATATTCACACATGACAGAATTTGATTAGAATCTTTATCCACCTTGGTACAGATAAAAAAACCGTAGAAATATCCAAGTTAATGGTTTACCATTGGTTTACCCTATTCCTAAAGGTAAAGCGAAGTGTTACATTGGATACGATGGTGTTTAGAAACTGCAGCCTTGTACTTGTAAACGGTATAATTATTTTAACAGGTAAAAGCTGCTATAGTTGCAAGTGAAAAAATGTAATCATTAAGATTTATTTCATTTTCATAACATGTTTTTGTTTGAACGCTACGTCAGGAAAGAGAACAACAACGTATCACATTAATAGCATTGCAAAATGAAACATTTTAATTCATTTATTAGGACCAAAACTGAAAGTGACGATGAAATATAGACACTACTAGTCGTAATAAATGGTCAAATTTATTAATCTTGTCTTTGTTGCCAATGAACATTTGTCTGGAAACATGATAGCAAGTACGACCAGCAGAAGGTTTAATTGATGACATGATTTGAAGATTTGTGGTAATTGAAAGTGAGCAATGACAAAAAGGGAACGTTCCAGGGATTATTGAAACATCCTTTCGCATGAATGAGATAAATGTCGAGTACAATTATTCTATCGATATTTGAAGAGGTCCTAGGGAAGAGGGAGAAGTGGAGGAGAAGGAGGAGAAAGAGGTATTTGATATTTAACTGGGTCTTTTTTTTCTCTAAATTTGCCTCAACTACACCTTCTCTCACCTCCTGCTGACTTAGGTGGCATCAGCACCGGCTGCTCAATTGAACTCCTCACTCTCTAAGGATTAAGTTGCCGGATGTGACCGTTCAGCGTCGCCGGAAGTTAGGGCGATTGTTAAGACTGAACTGAAAGTGATAAGTGACATGCTTCCTCTAATTAATGAAATCCAAGCATTTCTCTCACTCCTTTCTCTCTCTCCCCCCCCTCTCTCTCTTTTCATCACACCTTGTGGTTTAAACGCATGCTTATAACTTCATAGTTATATGACAAGTGAAATATGGTTGATAGTCATTTTTATCAGTTAAAATTGGTTGGTAGAGAATAAAATGACAAAGGAAATTGTTGGGTTTCCGTGCTGAGTCCATTTCAATGGATAACACTACTTTTTAGTCAGGTGTATATATCGTGACTTTTTTTTAGTCAGGTGTAGATATTATGACTTTTTTGTCGGGCGTAGATATTGTGACGTTACGTCGTTATAACGGGCACGGTATAATCCGGTATCAAATAGTCGAACGTCGTAATTATATTTTCATTATTATTTTACATAACCGTCATTATTCGCGGAAGTAAGAATGAAATCAAATATTCAATAAATTTCCCACAGACATATTCATTGGGTAAAAGCATTTCACTTGTCTTAGGAGAAAAAAAATTAGGCTCATTTTTAATTTTGCCACAAGAATGAAAATAATTGTATAAAACTAATAAATGCAAACAGAATCCTGATTTGTCTTCCAACGAAGAGTTTAATTATAAAACTGAATAATTAAGATTTTCCTAATGGGGTAAAAAATTGTATTTTAACTAAATCTAGTATGCTGATTCAGAATCAGTACTCAGAATTGTTGTAGTACATCGGTATTTTGTACAATGTACTGCATATGTCACTGGTAGGCCCGCAAAAGGTCTCAAACTCACACCTTCACATCATTTTGGTAGTGAATTCCAATGCCTAAAATTAAAATTTAGCACAGAGAAAAGTGACGTAAAACTGAAAGCAGACATTTTCATTGAATCTGAGACCAGGGAATTGATACCTGATAGCGAGGAAAATTAAATATGTTGGCGACAGGGGAATTCGTTCGTATTAGTTGTACAGAACTTTCTTGGTTTTCATAAAGCTGAAAAGGGGTTATACATATAGCATATATGGTCAAATTTAAATTTCTTGCACATTTCCCAGTGGATCACCTTGCCGACCCAGTGACTCGCCTTATACTCCTTCTGTGCTAATTTGCTGCATTCGCTTATTATGTGATTGATCGTTTCGTCTCTGTCACCGCATAGCCTACATTTACTGTTTTGTAGCGTCATCTATTCTCGCTTTGATATGATTGGTCCTTATGGCGTTGTCTTGTGCTGCTATTAGGAGAGATTGCGTTTCTCTTTTAAGGTTTCCTTTTCTTAGCCAGGTCCAGGTTTTCTGGTGTGAGATGTTGTTTATTAGTCGTTTAAAGCGGCCACAGAGTTGTTTTTTCTCCCATTTTTGTTTCCTAGTTGTCATTCTATCATCTATCGTGTTGCCCGTATCGTTTCTTATGGTTGTAATCAGTCCTCGTTCGTGTTTTTTATGTAGTCTTCGAGCCGTTGTATCGATGCGTCAACGCTGTCGTCGATGCTGGCAAGTCCTCTTCCTCTTTTCTAGATACGTATAATCTGTCAACGTCGTCTCAGAGATGTAATGCCTTATGCATGGTCATTAGTTTTCTTGTTCTTTGATCTATTTGCTGAAGTTCATCTCTAGTCCACTTGAGAAAGGGTTCCGAATATCTAACGAGGAGCAAAGCCCAAGTATTTATTCCTTTGATGAGGTTTCTGATGAAGAGTTTTGTCTCGAGTAGTTTTTTAGTTCTCCTGAGATATTCTTTTCGAATCTTGTCTTTCATTTCCACTTGTTTGATAGAGTCAGCCTCCAAGATACCCAAGTATTTGTAGGTTTCATTTTCTGCGAGCGTTCTAATTTTGTCGTGATTTTATTATTATTATTATTATTATTATTATTATTATTTACTCAGAGTTTTTCACATCAGCGTCAGCTGATAGTCTTTCACTGGAGTTTGGGTGACAGCAAGTCTCCTCAAGTCACCAGGACTCTTCTCAGTATTCTGGCCGTTCTCAATAATGTTGTAGTTTGGATGGTCTCCACTCGTCCGACAACTTCCAAGTCATTATTATTATTATTATAAATACAAATTTGGTTACTCATTCTGCTTCTTGGAGGAACGTTAAGCAACTCATTTTATCTTCAGTGGGTTTAAAATGCACACACACATTTGTATACATATATAAGATGAAAAGAATTAAATTCTTACTGAGAAACTTATTCCCAATTTTAAGTGAAGATTATTAGAACATTTTAAGCATTTGTTTCTGTCATATTCTATACAACAGATATTCAACCCTATCATAATTAAAATTATACATCTGTCTGCAACCGAAGCTATGTCACCACCGACATTGCCATTCCCGTAGTTATCTACGTCACATTTTCCATGATTTCATTTTTAATTTGAATTTCAATTATTAAGAATACGTTTTATACTATTGATACTATTGGCTTTATCTACATATTAATAATGTGCAATTGTATTTACATATACAACCAAATAGTGATTTACAATTTGAACAGGAAGGATAATTTGCATACTGAACTTAAAGATTTAATTTTGATAAATATTTGCTTGGTATTATTGATTTCTAATTTTTTGGTTTTATAAATATGAGCAAAAATCCCATCTATAAACCTTTAAAAATATCCAATAAAAGATTTTTATTTACTGGCTAATTTAGTTAAATTAGAAAAAAAATTAATAATGACAGCCGGGGGTGATGGGAAAAGTTAGCGTCCAAGATATCCGATTCTTCGATTATACCTCCTCAGTTTCAAATAAATTTAGCGTAATAATTGTAAATAATAATAAATGCAACTGTTTTTAATTTTTTTCTTACGTATAATTTTATATAGAAACCAATCAAAATAAAATAAAAACATGTATAATCCTTTTATATGCGTTTTTATTTAGTTTTATTATACTGGACATTTGCATGATGGTTAGAGTGTTCGCCAATGGCCCGGGAGACCTGGGTTCAATCCCTGGTCGAGTCATATCAAAGACTCAAAAAATGGTACTTGATGCCTCCTTGCTTAACACTCAGCATTATAAGGTAGGGATCAAGAGTAAAGTGGAACAATCCAGGGAAAGGAGTTGTGCCCTCCCTTACACCTTGGTGTAGTAGCTATCGAAAAGGGAGCCTTCGAGTCACCCATGACTACGGTCGCCAACTTTACTATTTAGTTTCATTAGTCTTTCTGATTTAATATAGTATCTTTACAACTTAAATTTTTACGCATAGTTTTGCTAGTTAATTTTGAACACAATTTTTGTTATCAATTTTTGACAACTATTTAATTTGAACTTTCAGTCGCTTTTAATCGCAATTTACTCGGGCTATTAGTCGACAGCGGCAATCAAACTACGGAAATTGGAAATTGGAAATAATAAAGAGTAAGCTGTCGGTAAGACTCGAACTTATAATCTCCTTTTGTTTTTAGAAAGCCTATTTATCTGTACCAGCTGTTTTTATTGTATGACCTATGAGAATTTAACAGTTTATAAAAGATCTAATACAATTTTTTAAACTTAGCCATCATTCCTCAATTTCTCTCGATGCCACATTTCTCATCGGTTTTACACTCGTAATATTAATGATATTTTTTCAGATGAAGTATCATCAAACGTTATTATTATTTTACCCTTTGCGAGTTTTTCACACCCGTATTAACTGGTGGTTTTCTCTAAAGTCTGAGTAACAGCATGTCTCTTCAGCTTTCTTGGTCTCTTTTAAGTATTCTAACTGATCTTAGATGATCTCTGGTTTGGACAGTTTCATTTTTTTCCTCGGATTTCTTATTCCTCCAGTCTATTTTCCAGGTTACAAAGGATTGTGCAAGGGCGCCAACTATCATAGGTATCACTGTCGCCTTCATGTTCCACAATTCTTTTTTTTTAAAACTTTCTGGCAAGGTCTAGGCATTTCTTGAGTTTTTCGCTTTCCTTTGTTTTTACTTTCTGATCTGCTGTAATGCGCCACTGGGGACGTCTTTGTTTCGTGTTGACTACAACGAGGTCGGATTATTATTATTATTATTAATAATAATAAAAACAATGAGTTTTTCACACCCGTATTAACTGTCGGATTATTATTATTATTATTATTAATAATAAAAACAACGAGTTTTTCACACCCGTATTAACTGGTGGTTTTCTCTAAAGTCTGAGTAACAGCATGTCTCTTCAGCTTTCTTGGTCTCTTTTAAGTATTCTAACTGATCTTAGATGATCTCTGGTTTGGACAGTTTCATTTTTTTCCTCGGATTTCTTATTCCTCCAGTCTATTTTCCAGGTTACAAAGGATTGTGCAAGGGCGCCAACTATCATAGGTATCACTGTCGCCTTCATGTTCCACAATTCTTTTTTTTTTTTAACTTTCTGGCAAGGTCTAGGCATTTCTTGAGTTTTTCGCTTTCCTTTGTTTTTACTTTCTGATCTGCTGTAATGCGCCACTGGGGACGTCTTTGTTTCGTGTTGACTACAACGAGGTCGGATTATTATTATTATTATTATTAATAATAAAAACAACAACAACAACAACAACAACAATAATAATAATAATAATAATAATAATTTTTACTGCTATTTTCTTTTTTGTTGCTTTTCATCGCAACTTGCCAAGGCCGTCAGTCTGTCAAAGTTAATAATAATAATACTTGTCAGAGAACTAAAAAGTCGGGGAACATGAAGGTGAGGGTGATACCAGTTGTAACTGGTACCCTCGGAACGATCCCCAAAGGCTAGGTTAGAGGGCTGGAAGACTTGGAAATCGGAGGACGAGTGGAGACCATCCACACTACAACATTGTTAAGATCGGCCAGAATATTAAGAAGAGTCCTGGAGACACGAGGAGACTCGCTGTCTCTCAGACTTCAGAGGAAAACCATTAGCTAATGCTGGCATGAAAAACTCTCAAACTCTTTGACGAATATACCAGGACCTTGCTAGGGAATTGAAAAAACTATGGAACATCAAGGTGACAGTTATACCAATCTCGATGGGTGCTTTTAGTACACTCACCAAATGATTATTAAAGGGACTGGAGGATTCGGAAATTGGTGGACGAGTGGAGGCCATCCAAACAACAGCATTGTTGAGAACAGCTAGGATACTGAGAAGAGTCCTGGAGACTTGAGGAGACTTGTTGTCACTCGAACTCCACTGAAAGACTATCCGGTAAAACTGATGAGAAAAACTCTCAAGGAGTAAATAATAATAATAATAATAATAATAATAATAATAATAATATTTGCAAAAGTATCTAAAAGAATTAGAATTTTCTTTTTTTTAACTCATGGTTAAATTAATCATTTGACAATGCAAACTCATTTCAGTCTTATTATTCCAAAAATTTTTTCGCTACGTTAGATTTGTTTAATTATTTTTGCGACGTTTTCCTTACATTTTCAACAAAATCTTTTCTTTTTCCAATGAGGACAATTTGCTTTTTAGCATTTGTAAAACTTGTGAACAATACACATAAATCTCGTTCTGTGTTTTGATCAGTCCTTTATTCTACTCTTGACTTTCACGTTTATATTTATTTGTTGATTGTTGTTCTTTTAAAAATATGTAAATGATACAGAACTATTCGATTTTTATTTCGTTTTATTTTTCTTTGCAGAAAAAGGGGAATTCGCTTTTTTGATCGAATTTCTGTTAAGTTCACTTTTTGTAAATTTCATGAGCATTTTTTTCTTTTTTCCCTCTTTTTCTTTCTTTTTTTCTTCTTTTTTTCTTCTTTTTTTCTTTTTTTATATGGTTTTATATGCCTGAATGTTGAAACTCTAAAGACAACAAAACTATTTTTCTCCTTTTTACGATCAAAGTTTACTTCTTTTTTTAATATGAAATATTCTTCTGAATAAACAATAAAACTCTGTATACCTATTTGATTGTGTGTTTGTGTGTGTGTGTGTGTGTGTGTGTGTGTGTGTGTGTGTGTGTGTGCGCGTGTCTTTGTGTGTGTGTACGTGTTTGTACATCATCTCATCTATTTACAAACTCACATAGAATCAATCGAGACAAACGAAATCATCTGTCAAATAAAACGAAAATTAAAAAAATTGAATAGGTAGCAATATCTCAAAAGATATTTATCTCATTTCTAATATTGTATGAATTTTAACTTTGAATAACTTAATGGTTGGATTTTTGCACAGTTATATGTTTTCATTTCGTTATCAATGCCTAGTTTTCAAAATAATTTGTTTGGGGTTATGAATTTACTCTGGATTTATTAAAGAATTCAAAGTTCTCTACTTCAAACCTGCTTAATTAAATAATACTGCTTGCTACTTCTGAAGGAACCCGAATCCCTAGAAATTTGTTATCCCGATATTTTCAACAATTTTGCATTTACTAAAAATATATCAGCACAGTTTGGAGTGAATCGATCCAAAGATGAAGGGTTTCAGGGGGAAAAAATGCACTTACATGCACACGCGCACACACATATATGAAGACACGAACACTTAAATATATAAACAGAGACACCTGATCTCAACTATAGATATATACACACAGGGACACATTCAGTCCATACATCTAAATAATATTTACACACACGGACTCAAGACACAAAGATGTACATAAACACACAATATATACGCGCGAACATAAATATAAACACATAGACACACATACTCAAATACAAGGAAAAAATACATACACAATTATATACAAACAAATAAACATATGCATATGAACTTACATATTAAAATTAGGAAATGACCTGGACATGTAGCTAAAAGGTAGGATAACAGATAGTTCAGAATGTTAGAATAATGGTGACCAATAAATAACAATTATAGAAGGAAAAAACTAATAGAAGTCCAAGTGACGTTTGCTGGTAAGACATAATCAAGTTCATCATGGAAGTAATTAGGAAAAGCTTTTTTTCAGCAGTAGACGCAATATGGATTTGGATGATAGGTGGGGATATATGTGTATTCGAATTATGTCAACATCGTCTTTCATAATATTTCTATAGCCTTATACTTTGTATGAAAATTTACTAGTAATGAATATGAAATATTCGCTTTGTAGCAAAAAGCATTCGACAGCAATTGTAATTGTGTAATTGTTTTATTCATTACAAATTTTTTCATCAGTTTTAACTGGTATAATTATTTTACTTTTTTCAGAGTTTTTCACACCAGCGTTAGCTGAATGTTTTCCACTGGAGTTTGAGTGATAACAAGTCTCCTCAAGTCTCTAGGACTCTTCTTAATATTCTGGCCAATTTTAATAATGCTAAAGTTTGGGCTTCGAGCTGACAAAAAAAAAGAAGCAGAAGGTACCACGCAAAAACAATTACCGACGCCGACTATGCCGATGACATAGCGATTCTGGCAAATGCACCCGCCCAAGCCAAAACCCTACTGTATAGTCTGGAACGAGCCGCCGCAGGCATAAACCCCTCCCTGTCAATGCACACAAAACAGAATACATGTGTTTTAATCAAACAGGCGACATCTCCACACTAGGCGGTAGCTCTCTGTAACTAGTAGACAAGTTCACCTACTTAGGAAGTAGTCTCTCATCAACCGAAAAAGACATCGACACGCGGCTAACAAAGGCATGGACAGCTATCGATAAGCTATCGGAAGTCAGACCTAACCGATAAAATGAAACGCAGTTTCTTCCAAGCAGCGGTCGTGTCGATACTGCTATATGAATGCACTACATGGACGCTAACAAAACGTATGGAGAATGCTGCGAGCAATTTTGAACAAGTCCTGGAGGCAACACCCCACAAAGCACCAACTGTACGGCCACCTACCTCCCATCACGAAAACTATAAAAGACGAACCACACATGCAGAAGCAGGGACGAGCTCACAAGCGATGTTCTACTATGGACCCCCTCATATGGCCGAGCAAAAGTAGGATGACCAGCTTGAACCTACATACAGCAGCTCTGTGAGGATACGGGATGTAGCCCTGAGGACCGACCAGAAGCGATGAACGATTGGGAGGAGTGGCGAGAGAGGGTCAAGGATATCCGTGCTCGTGGCACGACATGATGATGATGATGATGATGATAGTTTGGATGGTCTCAACTCATCCTCTTATTTCTAAGTCCTCTAGTCCCTGTACCAATGTTTTGGTGACTGTACCGAGCTCGCCAATTACAATTAGTATCACCGTCACTTTAATATTCCATATATTTTTCAGTTCTCTAGCAAAGTCTAGGTACGTATCTCTCTTTTCGCTTTTTTTCAGTTTTACCATACAACTGTTTTTCCTTCCATTTTTGTTTTTGGTGATTTTTGTGTTGTCTGTATTGTTTATGGTCACTGTTACCAGTCTTCCTCTGCATTTGTAAATGAAACCTTCGAGTCTTTGTATCGATGCATTAACGCTATCTTCAATGCTGGTAAGTCCTCTTCCGCCTTCTTTTCTTGATACATATAGTCTGTCAATATCATCTCTGGGATGTAAGGCCTTACGAGTTACCAAGAGTTTTCTTGTTCTCTGATCCATTTGTTTAAGTTCCTCCATCGTCCAATTCACAAATGGTCTCGGGTATCTTATATTATCATTACTTACTCATTAGTGTTTTTCACATCTGCGTTAGCTGATGGTCTTTCACTTGAGTTTGAGTGACAGAAAGTCTCCTCAGGTCTCCAGGACTCTTCTCAGTATTCTGTCCGTTCTTAATAATGTAGTAGTTTGGATGATCTCCACTCGTCTGCCAATTTCCAAGTCCTCCAGTCCCTTAAGTAATCCTTTAGTTACTATTCCAAAAGCACCAATTACAATTGGTATAACTGTCACCTTGATGTTCCATAGTTTTTTCAATTCCTAGCAAAGTCCAGGTACTTATCCTTCTTTTCACATTCTTTCAGTTTTATTCTGTGGCCAGCCGGGAAAGCAAAGTCGACAATTTTGCAATTTCTCTTTTGTTTGTTGATTATTATTAGGTCTGGTCTTCTGGCCGAGATTATTATTATTATTATTATTATTATTATTATTATTCGTTGCGAGTTTTTTACACCAGCATTAGCTAATGGTTTTTTTTTTTTACTGGAGTTTAAGTGATTGCAAGTCTCCAGAACTCTTCTCAATATTCAAACCGATCTTAATAATACTGTATCCTGGATGGTCTCCACTTGTCCTCTTATTTCCAAGTTTTTTACTCCCTTTAGCAATCCTTTGGAGATTGTTACGAGTGCACCAATTACAATTGATATCACCGTCATTTTTATGTTCCATAGTTTTTTTTAGTTCTCTAGCAAGGTCTTGGTACTTATCTCTCTTTTCACTTTCTTTCGTTTTTATTCTGGGACAGCAAAGTTCACTATTCCGCAGGCTCTATTCTTTTGTTGGCTATCTCTAGGTCTGGTTGTCTGGCCGAGATTAGGTGATCCGTTTTTATCTCAAAATCCGAGAGAATTTTGTGTGTCTCTTTTTCCAGGGTGGATTCTGGTTTGTGCATATACAACTTTAACTTCTTGCACAATTCACCGTGGATCACCTTCCCCACTCAATTGTGTCTAGTCTTATACTCTTTTTACGCTAATGTACAACATTCGCTTATTATGCGATTAATCGTTTCGTCTCTATCACCACATAACCTACATTTGCAATTTTGTTGCGTTTTATCGATTTTTGCTTTAACGTAGTTGGTCCTTATGGCATTGTTTTGTGCTGCTATTAGAAGAGATTCAGTTTCTTTCTTGAGGTTTCCTTTTCTTAGCCATGTCGACTCGTTTGATGATGTCAGCTTCCAATAGTTCCACGCAATTCTAAATTTTCTTTTCTCCGAGATTTCTGATTTTTTCCTGATTTGGAAGTTGTATTCCTTTCGTTATTTGTCTTTTACCGATTATTATTATTATTATTATTATTAATTGTGATTTTTTTTTACAACAGCATTATTATTATTATTATTATTATTATTATTATTATCTATTTATTTATTTATTTATCTATTTTTTTACTTGTGCGTTTTTCACAGCAATTTTAACTAGCGGTTTTTCACTGGAGTCGGAGTGACAGCAAGGATCCTTCTATTCAATCTTATTTTAACACTTCTTTGACCTGGATGTCTTAATTCTGATTGTCAATTTCTCCAGTTTCCTTTCTTATCCCACTAGGAGCGTTTCAAGCTCACCAACTGCAATTGGCATTACCGTCATCTTCATATTCCACTATTTTTTTTAACTCTATGCTGAGAGCCAAATATTTGTTTATCGTTTCATTTTCTTTCATTTTCATTCTGAGGTCTGCTGGAATAGCAAAATACACTAGGTGAAAAGTTTTTTTTTCTTGTTAATCAACAGTAAGTTTCGTATTATATTATCTAGTTTTTCACACCAGCGCAAGCTGGTTGTCATTCAGACTCCAGTGAATGACAGTAAGTTTCCTCAGGTCTCCAGGACTCTTCTCAATATTCTGACGGTCTGGATGGTTTCGATTCGTCCCCTGATTTCCAATTGTTCCAATCACTTTTTCAAGCCTTTGGGGACCATTCAAAGCACACCAACTACAATTGGTACTAATGTCTCTCTTATGTTCCGTAGCTTTTTTTAGTTCTTTTGCAAGGTTCTATTATTTGTCTTTCTTTTCGCTTTATTATTATTATTATTATTAATAGTGGCAACAACCGCAGCACTAGTTGTAATGCAAAAAAGAAAAAGAATGAAGAATTTACAGAATCATAATTTTACTCCTTGCAAGCTTTTCACAACACCTTTGACAGGTGGTTTTTCACTGAAGTCTGCAAGTCTTCTCTGGTTTTTAGGACTCTTCTAAGTGTCTTTGCCTATTTTAGCTGTGAAGCGATCTGGATGGTCTCTTTTCTAGGTTTTCAGGGTCTGATCTTCTGGTCCGGATTGGGTGACTAATTTGTCTTTCAAACTCCCAGAGAATCTTACGGGTCTCATTTTCACGGACAGATTCTGGTATGTGCAGATTCCTGTATGACAGTACGGTAAAAAATTTTGTCTCTTGCACAATTCCCAGAAGATCACCTTTCCTATCCAGTCGTGCCTGTTTTTGTTACATTCACAACTACCACTTCTTATAAAAAATATAAAATCTGGGTGAGGCTTAGAACTTTTTAAACTCCCCGATATATATATATATATATATATATATATATATATATATATATATATATATATATATGTTAGGATAGCGTGGACACAGAGTTAATGGCGTTTGGTGACTCAGTTCATGTCTAATACTATCATCAGACAGTCTAATAATCGCATAGACGAGAAATTAACAGTCACAAAACGCCGTTGGTTCTATGTCTATACTATCTTATCTGTGATACATATACTCTATTGCCGATATTGAGTACTCTTTATTCATAAAAATAGCAAGCTAAATTATATATATATATATATATATATATATATGTGTGTGTGTATGTGTGAGTGTGTGTGTGTGTGTCAAAAGGATACCAAGTAGAATAACAGCCAAAGTCTTCTTCAGGAATCATGTATATATCTACAGGCATTTATGCATACACATCAGGTTATATCAATTTGTTTTCTTCTTCTTCTGTCTCCTCAAGTCTCCAGAACTCTTCTCAATATTCTTGCCATTCTCAATAATGTTGTTGTTTGGATGGTCTCCTCTCGTCCTCCAAATTCCAAGTCATCCAGGCTCTTTAATAATCCTTTAGTTACTATTGTTATATTTTGACCCCTCGCCCCGGCCTAAAAATGCTATTCCAAGGTAATACACCGGAAGGAAGTGACACATTCCAACGGCCAGTAATCGAAAGAGATCGCGTGGGCGGATTAAGGCTTATGATATGGGACAAGGTGAAGGTCTCATTGTGCCATTACAGTGATGCACCGGAAGAGAGTAACCTCTGAACTGCATGACAGTTATTTCCGCTTGATGACGATTAAACATCCGATTCAAAGATCCAGTAGGCGATCGTGTGGGCGTTGAGTTATTATTTAACTCAGTTGAGTTTGGGGTGCCAAAGCAGTTGCCAGCAGACTCCCAGAGGGTTAGAGACGAGATGTGGTAGGGAAGGCCACACCCGACCGAGGGGGACCTCGGAAACCCCCGATGCAGTTGCCAGCAGACTTCCAGACAGTAGAGACCAGATGTGGTAGGGAAAGCCACACCCGACCGAGGGGTCCTCGGAAACCCCCGATGGAGTAGACCCCAACATCAAGAGAACAAGAAAGACACAACGTGACGGTCATAACAGTGGGGGCAAAATATGAAGTTTACGTTCGGTCTCCAGCATCCTCTCACATGCAAACCCTTAAACAACCCTTTCAAACCCTTGCAATAAAGTGAAAGGTGAATATTGTTAAAGAAGTCTTCATGCGTCCTTTATTCTTGCGTCTTTATCATGCGTCGTTTATTCGTGCGTCTGTCGTTTATCATGCGTCTTTATTATTGAGTCGTTATGGTACGGCAAATGACTATTTAACATTGTACCAAAAG
>CAUZXS010000961.1:100000-110000 GCA_963585895.1 Sepioteuthis lessoniana
CCATACATACATACATGCATACATACATATATGCACACACACACACACACACACATACACACACACACACACACACACACACATATGTATATATATATACACACATACATTATATATATATATATATATATATATATATATATATATATATAATAATTTCTGAAATCATTTTTTATTCAGTTCTATATCATTTAGAAAATATTCATGAAATTGCAAACAAATGTTAAAATGTATCAATGCTGTATTTCGGAAAATATAAGAATCTTCTAGTTAAAAAAAAAATTCCTCAAAAATATCTTTCAGGTTTTTTATGAAAAGTTTGAAGTATTTGGTACTCATCCAAATGCTGTTGAATACCAGTACTTTGTACACACATACACACATATTGCACTTGTATATGTGTGTGTATCTGTGCGATACATTTCAAAAAGCGCATACACATTACACTTTGAAGAAGGCCGAAAAACGACACTTTAATAGTTTGGTTTGTTTAATGGCATATCAACCTTCGTGGATTATTTAAATTTCCAAAGCCATCTTTGTAGAAGGATAGTTTTAGTACTTTTAAATCCATGGCTGTGGGTGCAATACTTTGATTCATGACAAGGTGTACAAATTTTCTGATCTTTGGCCGAAGTGTCAGTCCATACATAAATAATCTCATCATTTTCTATTATACTATTTATATATCAAATGTCAATGGAGGATGTTTTATGGCATCAAATACAGCAATCAAATTATTTTTGTTTGTAAATAGATAATCATGGTCATAGATTTTGATCAGATTTTCTTTTATTTAGCATATAAGCATCTTGTATTTTTTAATTAATGAATAAATGCCCGAAAAAGTGTCAGAAAAATGTAACAATTTCCACTTTCCGAAAATTGTAAATAACAATGTACTCTGGATAACACTTTTTATTATGTTAAACGTGCCTCCATAGTAATACAAAACTAGTAATTTACTCTTCCTACAGACATCTATTGTTAAGCTTTTTTTGTTTGATGCATTTTAAGACAATGTTCATCCTTCTATAATTAACTTTTTTCATCTTCGTTTAAATTTAATACATTTAATACGTCGCCAAACTTTTAGACTTGTTACAACACGTACTCATGCATTTTCCTTTTGAAAATTCAGTTCGAAGTTGTTTCACAATGTGTAATTGCTTTATTCAAAAACGTTTTAAAATATATTCAAGGCGATTAAATGTAAAAGCGATGTAATACACTAATATTTTTGTCGTCAAAGAGTTTATTTTAATTTATCATCTTTTGATTCTGGCTATTTTGGGTATTGGTTGTTATTTTTTGGTTTTAACAGAAAACGGTGTTTAAAAAATTGAAATAAGCGATATCAATAAAAGAGAAATTCTATTTTTACTTAATTTTACCCCGACTTTTATTTTCGTGTTTTATTAAAACCCATTTCCCAACGTTTTCAGCAAATGAGCAGCGATTTATGAAGTTCAGCTCGTGAAATGCAAATTGCGTACATAAATTAAATTATATGAACAAATTACAATTCGTTTTTTCAAAAGAAATTTCCAATTTTCATGGAATCAATCATGCTATAATTTTTATGCATAAAAAGTCCTATCTGTTTTAATAATTGAAAAACAGGAAGTATTGGAATTAAAACTGTTGATAGAATATATCATTTTATGAAACGAGTAACAAACAATGATTTTCACTCTTTAAGAATCCAAGATCGTAGATCATAAAATGAAATTTTCTTTTTTAATTTTGTAAAATAAGGGTATTTTAAACATTTTCAGTAAACTAAATTAGCATTTTCAAATTTTATTTAGTTACCTACTTTTTTGTAATCAAATTCTCGAAATAAACATCATTTTACTTAATCCTGCGATAAAAAAAACATTTATCGCGACAACATATTACTCACAACGTTTTAATATTAATTTTGCTTAGATTATTTTGATAAAATTCATCATTAAAAAGTTGAAAAATTCAATTGTTTCAGTTATTACTTTATTTTGATCCAATAATTGTTCTTTACAAATAATATCTATTTCACTATTGTTATATACAAAAAGATTCATTCACATCACAAAATAATTTACAGATTAAGACACATATGTAGAATATGTAATATTCTATTGATATTGATATTTGCTTTCTTATTAGATCTAAAATCTTATTACCAAAAATCTTCCACCCCCCAACACACACACACACACACACACACACACACACACACACACACACACACACACACACACACACACTATTTATGTATATATGTATGTATTAATGGACATATGACAAACTGAAACCTGCAATGAATTAAAGGTGAATCGCGATACTTGAATGAATATTCTTCAATAATATATATTAAAATTGTTCCATGTTTTTTGGCTTAATTATGAAATTAATTTGTTTTTGTTCAATTTTATATTCTTTTTTTACCCTAAATGATTTCTATTTACCAATTTATGACATGATTGTATTAATAATAGAAATCTCAACCAAGAGGAACAAGTAGATAGGAAGAAGTAGCCAAGGAAACATCGAAAATTAATTCTTCCTCTTTGCGTCAATCAAATTCGAAACAACATTTTTGTTCTTAAAAATTATTCAGTAAAATGTGAATATCATGGACACTTTAAAAAACTTTCACGGAGAAAAGCTTTTAAAGGCAGGCACTTCATTCACTTATAAATTTGTTATTGGTTCAAAAATATGAAAATTGAACAATGTTGAATTTTTACGGGGATAGAGATATTTTAATCAATTTAAAAAAAATGCTTTACAAATGATCATTTTTTTCAGGCAAAGGTAGAACTTATTATGCAGGTGTATCAAACTTTACTTACTATTAAATATATTAAGGATTTCCATGAAACATTTCCATGCCAATTTCTGTTTTTCAATTTGATTTGAATACAGATTTTGTTTGAATGAGATTTTTCACATTTGAGAAATGTGTAAAACATTAAAATAATACTCAATAAAACAACCGAGTTATTTTATATCAATTAAATTAACTGCTAAACAACACGAATTGTGATTATGTTCTGTATAATACAATACGAATTTATAATCTTATAATGAAGATTATATGTTTGTTTGTCTACGTTACCACCGACGTCAAAACTCCTTTAGTTATTTACGTTATATTGTCAATGATTTTTAAATAATCATTACTTAATCCTAATTAGAATCTTATTTATTAATGCTGTCTCTTAAAACCTAGGCAAGTTAAATTTATCTCAAAATAGCCCATGTTATTAATGCGCTTAAAATCTTGCAATAAAGTAATAAAGGTTTACATGGTATATGGTGTGGATAATTTGCAAACTGGTTTTAACAAAACCAGTATAATTAAGTAATTATTTGGTATTATTCATTTCTAATATTATTGTTTCATTCATAAATGTATTAAAAACAATCCCATGAATAATTTTTCATAGAAATCACTAAAGTTAATTATAAGTAATCTTTTTATATGCGTTCTTATTTAATTTCGTTAGTCTTTCTAATTTTGTATAATGTTTTGTTACATTAAAGCTTAGATACTTGAACCCGAAAAGAACATATTTTTTAAGGCATATTTAATGACAGTACAATTTTTACTAACCCCCCGCCCCCACACAAATTACAAAGAGAAGGCGTAAAATTGAAAGATAAACAAAAGTCTAGAAAGTTTAAAGAAAACAGATTTGTTGGAAATGTTTGCTTTTCCAATGATTCTCGATAAATTAAATTTCCTGTTTCCAAATATTACAAAAAATATTTTGAACACAATGAATAAATAACAAATTTAAAGTCAACATGACAATATTTGGAATTTTGTGGAGAGAACGAACACGAAAACAAATATGAGAGTAATCTCTTTTCTTTCTTCTAAAACAAAACTTTTTACCAGTTGAAGAATTAAAATAGAAATGTTGATCTGAAATCTGCTGTTTATGTAACAAATTCTGACAGCAGATTTGAAGCTTGCATGAAATACTCTGATTAATTACTGGCCTTTCTTTTAGTGACTATGAAGAAAAACGTTTTTAGAACAATTAATATTTTTTTGAGAAATTATGACGGAAGCAAAAATCAAAAGAGGTTCAGTGGTTGAGATTCGGAAATATTTTTTTTTAAGATCAAATGATCCAAAAATAAAGAAATAAAAAAGACAAAGAAATACAGTGAAATAGAGTAAAATGAAATTAAAAGAGAAAATTAAAACTGAATTGAATTTTCCCTTCTCACCTGAATGACATGGTTGGGATCATTCCTGGATGAAGTGAGTTTGTTCGACGTCAGAATGGTCAAAGGACGACTCCCGTGTGTTTGTAGTGACGGATTGAGAAATATGTTAGTATATTTGTATAAACGGCTGAGAATTTCTGGTCATAAGTTCATATTTATATATTAAGAAATGTGTTTATAGAATAATACGTTGAATTACGTAAGGTAGAAATTTTCTGTCCTTCGTCATATGTTCCGTTTATAACAAGAAAAACTGTTCGAAACTCAGTCTCATCTGAATTAACTAATGAAAGGCTTAAAATCAAAACTTTCCGACAAGCAATTAATTCAAGCAATTAGAACAATAATGTTCATGGCAACAATGATGTTGGCAATAATAATAATAATAATAATAATAATAATAATAACAACAAAAATAATGCTGATAGAAAAGGAATGACCACTACTGTCGTCAAAAGGGACAAAGATGACGATACTGACGACAATGGCAGTACAAGTGAAGGCTGAGAAGCAAGCATGGGGTGTGCTCACCTGGTGTATACAAAACTTAAGTGACGACGGACTAACGAGTCGGCGTCTAATCCTCCCAACCCAATGACGATTAGAAGCTTGGATGATCTGTCATGTTGAGGCTGGAAGTGAGGGAGAGAGAAAAAGCAACAAACCTCATGAACAACACCCACATTCATGCACACGTTTATATACCACACACACACACACACACACACACACACACACACACACACACACACACACACACACACACACACACACACACAGAGCATCCACATAGGTATACCCATACATAAATGCTGCATACTCTTTAATTTAATTTGTTTATATATATATATATATATATATATATATATATATATATATAAACAAATTAAATTATATATATATATATATATATATATATATATATATATATATATATATATGTGTGTGTGTGTGTGTGTGTGTGTGTGTGTGTGTGTGTGAGTGTGTAAACTTGGCCGTACATTGGCATATAGGGACGGCAATGCAGGCTCTTTCCCTCTCTCTTCATTCCTTGTCTTTCCATCGGGGACGCCTGACGACCATTTATCTGGTTATTAAATGTACCCACCCACTGCGTTAGGGACGGACTAAAGCTATCATTTGCTATTTGTTTGTTTACGAATTTTTTATTTCATCACCACCACCATCATTGTAATTATCTTATGTTTTATTTTTTTTCAATGTTTTAATGAAAAAGATACAATTTTTTTAGATGATTTTAGTTGGATTTTATTTATTATATTGTTTCTTTCATGCACATAGACAGGCACACACATACACTTGTACTAATATTAATGAATTAAAGGCAATTGAAGTATTTCATCATGTATCTCAGTTTTTAAAAAAATTGTACACTTCCAGTCGCTTCAAAATACACAGAAAAATATTTTTACACAGATACTCCGATTTACCCAGAAAGTCCTTTTTTTAATAAAGTCATTACGCATGCGCACCAAGAAAATTTCAATTCCTGATAATGATGATGATGTAAAACACACAGTATTAAAGATCCAGCATAAAAGAAAATCGATCAATTTGATTTGTCTAAATTTTTTTTTCAAAAACATTAATGATCAAATTAAAGACATAAGAAACAAAATCTCTTCACTTAAAAATTTTCCTTTACTACGAGCCATAAAGAATGCATATTTTACTCAGACCACATGCAGATTTATACAAATAAACACATACACATTCATATAAACGCATACACTTCCATTCTCTTACACATAACTGTATATATGGAAGTGCGAAACTGGCTTAACGATTAGCAACACATAAAATGGAATTGTCGAGTTCAAATTCTGAGGTAGTTTGCGTTCAACTGATAATCTTAAGAAATGTTTGAATTTATCACTGCAATTGGGTCAAGGATTATTTTCTTGTACACAGTACAATCTGTTTCATGGTTAGTGAATGAACACCGTCAAGTAATCATGGGATACTCGGAGAGAAGATGGACACTGTCAAGTAATCTCATTGCTCCAAGAAATGCTATAAAAGATCCACTATGGTACCCAAATAATCAACTCAGTCCTGGGATAATTTTAATCACATATATATATATGTGTGTGTGTGTGTGTGTGTGTGTGTGTGTGTGTGTGTGTGTGTGCACATAAGTTTACACATACACACACAATAACAATAGAAATATCAATCATTACTGATTTTGGATCCGTTGTTCTTTCATCATAAGTTATTTAGTTGATTTTTATTACAACTTTATCCAAACTCTCACTCTGTGTCCGCAAGTAAACAGCGTAAGATTCGAACTCTGGAAGCAGCTGTTCTTTCCACTGAGCTACCAGTATTTCAACAGTCAAATCTTTTTTTTTGCATAGTTCACGATGGATGACCTTTCACACCCAGTCATGTACATTTTTATTCTCCTGACCCAACTGAATATCCACTTATTATATGAATGATAATACTTACTGTACCTCCATTTTAGTTCAAATGAATTATTTTGCTATTTCGAGTCTATCAGTTTCCCGAAGTCTCCATGACTCTTCTTAGTATTCAGGCTAATGTCAACAATGCTGTAGTTTGGATGGTCTCCACTCATACTTTAAAATGCTTACAGCACATAATATTCCCAGGTGATCACCCGTCTAAGAGCTGACCAGGCTTGATGCTGCTTAACTTCGATGATCGGACTAGAACCGGTGTTTTTAGCGGGATATCATAATTATTTACTCCTTTAGAGTTTTTCACATCAGTGTTAGCTGATGGTTTTTTCACTGGATTTTGAGTGACAGCAAGTCTCTTCAAGTTTCCAGGACTCGTCTCAGGATTCTGGCCGTTCTCACAAATGCTGTCATTTGAATAGTCTCTACCCGTCCGACAACTTCCAAGTCCTCCAGGCCTTTTAATAATCCTTTAGTTATTGTGCCAAAAGCACCAATCACAATTGGTACAATAGTCACTTTCATGTTCCACAGCTTTTTCAATTCTCTAGCAAGGTCGAGGTACTTATTCTTCTTTTCACATTACTTCAGATTTATTCTGTGGTCCGCCGGGACAGCAAAGTCGGCAATTTTGCAAATTCTCTTTTTATTATTATTATTATTATTATTATTATTATTATTATTATTATTATTATTTCTTGCGAGTTCTTCACATCAACGATAGCTGATGGTCTTTCACTGAAGTCTGAATGACAGCAAATCTTAAGTCTTCTGGATTCTTCTCAGTATTCTGACTGATCTTAATAATGCTGTTGTATGGATGGTCTCTACTTGTCCTCTTATTTCCAAATCTTCTTTGCCCAGTCGGCTGGGGCTGTAGAATGCACAGATCGCGCCTCTGCAGTTGGGTAAGACCCCCTCCCCAACGAGTGTCCAGGATATGACTCTAAACAATCTGATTGTGAGGTTTCAGTGATGCTGGGGCTTTGGGGAATGTAGAGCACCCCTTCATTGCTACTGCTCCCAGGTCCACTCTGGCCCGAAATGTTACCACCTGATAGAGCCCTATCTAGGGGTTAAATAGAATAAAACTGCATACTTATGCTAAACTGAACTGTTTAAATTATAACTGTTTGACTAAACTGAATAACTTGAAATAGAAATGTTTTTGACAATTAAACTGTGTACTTATATTTAAACTGTGTACCTGTGCTAAACTGAATTGTTTGAAATGGAACTGTACATATGCTAAACTGAGTTGTTTAACATAGAACTGTTTTGACATTTAACTATGTAAACAAAATCTATATTTATACTAAACTGAATTGTTTGAATTAGAACTGTTTGACTAAACTGAATAGCTTGAAACTAAAATATTATTGACAATTAAACTGTGTAGTTATGCTAAAATGAATAGCTTAAAAAAGAACAGTTTTTAAGATTGAAACTGTTTTTATGCTAAACTGAATTGTTTAGTATAGAACTGTTTTGACATTTAACTGTGTAGAGAAAATCTATACTTATAATAAACTGAATTGTTTAAATTAGAATTGTTTGGCTTGAAATAGAAATGTTTTTGACAATTAAACTGTGTACTTATGCTAATCTGAATTGCTTGAAATAGAATTGACTATTTGTATAAAAATGGATTTGGTGTTAAATAACCTACAAAGGTTGATATGCCATAAAAAACCAACCAACCAACCAATCAACCAACCAACTAACTCTTCTAGTCTCCTTACCAATACTTTGTGGATTGTTCCGAGCGCTCTAATTACAATTGGTACCAACGTCACTTTCATGTTACATAGCTTTTTTAGTTCTCTTGCAAGGTCAAGGTACTTATCTCTTTGTTTTTTGTTTTTTTTTAATTATTTTCACTCTGTGATCCGTCGAGACGGCACAGTCCACTAGTCGACAGGTTCTTTTTTTTGGTAACTGTTACTAGATCTTGTCTTCTAGCCGGAATTAAGTGATCAGTTTGTATTTCAAAATCCCAGTTAATTATTATTATTATCATTATTATCACTATTTTACTCTCTTGTATAATGCTGTAATCTGGATCGTCTCTACTTGTCCTTTGATGTTTAAGTCTTCTTGTCCCTTTACTAATCCTTTAAGGATTGTTCCAAGTGCACCAATTACAATTGGTGCCACCGTCACCTTCATGTTCCATTGTTTTTTTTGTTCTCTAGCATGGTCTAGATATTCATCACTTTTTTTTGCTTTCTTTTAATTTTACTTTGTGGTCTGCCGGGACGACAAAGTTCACTAATCGGTAGGTTCTCTTTTTTGTTGACTATCACTATTGTTCCAAATGCACCAATTACAACTTCATGTTCCATAATTGTAATTATAAAATTCTTTTATTGATTAAATTACCAACGAATAAGTATATTGACATATAAAGTTCGTGGGAAATTGTTTGGAATGGATGGAGGTTTAATTTTAAGGTATTCTCTCAGCATTTTCGTGTAGAGTTAGCTATGTAAGCAAATTCAGTCATTTCGACAATCAATTATTAAATTTACCTGTGTACAGAAAAAATTTACTCTGTAGGCGCATTTCTGTCTCCGTCTCCCCTCTCTCTCTCTCTCTATATATATATATATATATATATATATACATATATGCAAGTGAACTTGCTGTAACATGACCTTACACACACAAACAGGGGCACAAACATAGCAGTCTTGAAATTCTAGGACAGCCACCCGCACGGATCTACTTAAACCTTAAACCAAATGCCTCAACTCTTTACCCACCTGTTAAGCCGACCCCGTCTTCATGTAAAAGACGAGCAGTGTGAGCCAGGTGCCTTCCAAGAACCAACAAAAGAGCAAAGGTTACTGAGAGTTGGTGCTTGTTATTATAGAGGCCTATAACGAATAGACAGTCAATTAAAGTTGCGATATCTACCCTTGGACTGAAGGAGAAATAAGTTAAAACATCAGAAGTGGATTAGAAACGTATGGGCATACGTGTAAGTGCAGTAGGTTTTGTTTGCAAAGGTTTCAGTGAAGAGTGATGCTTTTTTCTAATCACTAAACTTTAGTGCACATGCACCTTGTATTACTGTTATATATATATATATATATATATATATATATATATATATATATAGAGAGAGAGAGAGAGAGAGAGTGAGAGACAGGCACATAATCCCAGTGGGTAGAGTATTCGCCAATCGTCCGGGAGACCTGGGTTCAATCCCAGGTCGTGCAATACCAAAAACTTTAAAAATGGTACTTGATACCTCCTTGCTTAGCACTCAGCAATATAAGGTACGTATCAAGGGTAAAGGGGAGTAATTCTGGGAGAGGAGT
>CAUZXS010000961.1:112500-240000 GCA_963585895.1 Sepioteuthis lessoniana
ACTACTGTGATAAAATCTAACAAAAGTAAAGTTATTTGTCCGAAAAAGAAAATCAGAGATAAAATTTGTAATTCTCAGATCTCAGGAATTTGATTCTATCTAAAAACATTTAGGAATATACTGAGATCATGCAGTGCGTCGAATCAAATTCAAAGTCTGAACTGTATTAACTTAGTCGTTGGTTCAATTCGAGTAAAAGATGATTTTGCATTTGTACGTTGCATGGATTAAGAAATTTTCAAAATTGATTGTAGACGTTCAACAAGCTAAATAAATAAAGGAAATAAATGAATAAAGGATCAGAGATTGCTCAGTACGTGTGAACGTTGGAAATAAATGTTTGGAGAGGAAATAGGTCGATAAAAATAATTTATTGATTATATAAATTACATCTCAAAGAAGATGGAAAAGATGATTAGTATATTCATGTATTTACTCTGCTCGCCACTACGAGCAGGATGCGCCACAAGGTCAATTTTTAAGCGGAGTTTAACAGGTTTGAATTTATCGTTTTCTTTCTCTTAAATTGGTTTCCATACCAAGGTTAAAGATCTTATTCTGCCCTACTATTTACCTATAAGTGGAGGGAGAATAGTTGGATTCATACCTTTCCCAATAGTATTAGCGCTATATGAAAGCAAACACTATATATATATATATATATATATATATATATATATATATATATATATATATATATATAGATAGATAGATAACTCATTTTTTTAATGCATTTTTTTTCATGAGCTGAGAATAAATTTCCGCATTTTTAAAACAGATTTTTAATAAACGGTAACTTTGTGATCTTCTTTTGAAGATTTTTTTATGAAGTTCACCCCAAAATGGTTGTAGAACGTTTGTTTCTGGAACGCATTTTTGCAATGTTTTTACACTGTTGGAAGTATTTTTCTTTTAAAACAACTTAAGCCAGCATTTTAGTGCTTCCATTACTGATCTTTACTAAATCTGCTCACATTAACACTAGCCCAGTTGACTGAGGCCGTAGAATACACCGACCGTAACTCATCGGAGTGGGGTAAGACTACCGTCAACTATTATCCTGGATATGACACTAAACAATCTGATGGTGAGGCTCCAGCACTAGAGCTTTGAGGAATACCATTGCTCCCAGGCCTACTTTGGTCCAGAGTGGTAGCATCTGATAGGGTCCTCTCTATGATTTGGATAGAACTGTTAGACATTTAAACTGAGTGAAACAAAAGACTTATGTTAAATTGGATTGTTAGAATAGAACTGTTTGATCATTTAACTGTGTATAAACAGATGATTGATGTCTAACTGAATTGTTAGTGATACATTGCAATACTTGGAACTATCTAAATTTGTTGACTTATATTTACTAATCATATATATCCAATATATATGTATAAGCCAGATTTGAAATTAAATAACATACAATAGTTGATATACCACTTTTTGGCATATCAACCCAAACAAAACACACACACACACACACACACACACACACACACACACACACACACACACACACACACACACACACACACACATACACACACACACACATGCACATACACACAGAGTGGCAAATTATTATGTAGAGGGTTATATTATTGTACATTTAGATTCATGAACGATGAAGAATCATACATCATAAAAAAAAACGTTAGCAAGTCTGATTTGTTTCAACGTATAAAACATGAAGATATCTTATAATTTCTATTTGGTTACTTCGTAATTTGGCGTTCTTATGCAATGTAATAGCAAAAATATCATCCATTTATTTGCTTGTGAACTGAATATCTTTTTGCTTCGTTGATTTTATTTTTTTCATCTTTCGTGAAATTAAATGTACATTTTTGTTATTGCTTTGTATGATAAAAGTGTTTAATTATTAGGTAAACACCAGAAAATTATTAAATCATGAATCGTAAAATGATCTATCATAGGATGACAAGGGTTTTATCGTTACACAGGTTTTAAGAAGACACTATAATCGTGAGAATGGCAAAAATGCTTAGCAGGAACTTTTGAACTTTTGAAATATTTTGAAGACACTATTCAAACCAGATGAGGACAATTCTTTGGCAATAAAGAAATGAAATTTCTTAAATTAAGCATATATCAAGAAAAGAATCAACTCAGAGCATCAAAAGGAGGTTAATTGTGTTTTCATCATCTCTAATTCTCTTAAGCCTGATATTTGGCCACAAGGTAGAACGACTGGAATGAACTAGAAAATATTTGAAAACTGATTTCAATGCAATTCTTTTTACAGACGAATACTGAGCTATGTTTGATAAATAGAGTACGAGTTCATTGCAGGGGGGGGGGATGAACCGCAACCTATACAACTAAACGTCCGCAAGGAGGCAGTGGAGTTATGCTTGGGGTTGGAATTGAAGGAAATGAATTATCTGACTTTGTTGTGTACCAGATGGAGTAAAACTTACATTGCAGGCATATATTGAAATTTTAAAGGACAATATTCCGTCTCGATTTAGGAACAAATTTCTCGACTTAGGTAGAAAACCTGTTTTCAAACAAGACAGCATCCTTTCGCATGTGAATCGAACATTTCATTCAGGTTTTAAAAATTCAATAACGACTAATTTTCGATTCTTGGTTCAGTTAATAGACTTTTCCTTATTGAACATTTGCTAGTGGAACTTTTCTTCGTTTGAAAGTTTCTGTACCCAACTGTTTGATAGAAAAAAATCAATGAATTGTTCAGCTTTAACATTTAACTGAAATGCATAACCTTGAAGTATAGATATAAACGTATGCACAAAGGCATATCGATAATAGTAAAATATTGTTCTTAAAAAATCCCGCTATTTTGTTCAATTTTTTCCGGGTGACGAACACACACATACATACACATATACACTATATATATATATATATATATATATATATATATATATATATATATATATATATATATATGTGTGTGTGTGTGTGTGTGTGTGTGTGTGTGTGTGTATGTATGTATTTGCAACACTTGACTTATGTTAATAATTGCTAATGTGGGAAACTAAATTTATTTGTCAGTGTTCTTTTCTGCAAAATCTATGTATTATGTCATTTACCTATAACAAAGTATTCTGTTTCATAATTGAAGACCTACAATAATCACAAGTTGAAGCGTAGACAAGTTTTCTCAACAATTAAAGTGTCAGTATCAGGCATAACTAAGACACCCTTTTTAGTTTGTCTTTCTTTCAGCCTATGTTTTGCAATCAGTCATAAATCGGTGTTCATCTTCACTCACCTTCCAGCGTCGCCTGCGTCTTTATAAATGACTTTGTAGGAGTTACACAGATGCATGCAGAAACTTCTTGCGTTTTGTTATTGTTGTCATCGTCATATTGAATATGAGAACCATTTACTAACGACCGTTTCCTACATCGCTATCTTCACCTCCCAGCTGCCATAGTCAGCTCGCTACCGTCAGCCAGTACTTGTGGGACTTTGGCGTCACCATCGTACTTGCCCTCAACGCCTGGCTTAATGTATACATGCGTGGTTAGTGAAACTAGAACCGACGCCATTGTTCAGCTATCAGAGGAGAGCGAGGTCGAGTAATAGGTACGCACAATGGCTTAAATTAAATAGATACGCTTAGAAAAACATATCTCTTTAGTTCCTTCACACTCGCTTTTCTGTCACTCGATCTTCCTCCACCTTCTTCACCTCCTCCTCTTCCATTGGTCGTTGTTTATTTGGGTGCCTGTCACCAAGTCAGTGTCTCCATTCAACACTCGCGATCGACAAAACGCTTGCCACTATTTCAATCAGATATAAGAAAGAAGACAAGTAACCGCACTATAAAAAGAACAGTTTTTAAGGCTATTTTATTTGGAACACTTTGGGGGTCAGTACAGAATCCAATAATGAAAGCCAATCAATTTCTCGTAGCATTAAAAATTTTCGGTTGAATTAATTACAAGGGTGAGTCAAAAGTTTTGCAATATTTTGGTACGTACTAGTATGCAGGGCATATATCACGTGATCGATGCTGTTCAAGTCTTGGTAGTTTGTTACTGTGGTTGATAATATCGTGGTAGTTGGCGTACTGACATGTGCATTGATTCACCTCATGTGTGATTTAAAAGCCGCACAGATGAACAGGCAACGTACTCTAATTGAGGAAATTATGCTTTACGAGCTCGAATTAAACCATAAAACCGTGGAAGCGACCAGCAATATTTGTTTTGCAAAAGATGTAGACGTTGTTCATCACAACACAGTAACCACATAGTTCAACAAATTTTGCTCGGGTTGCGAGACCCTTCACGCTCAGGTAAGATCAAGTATGCCTAAAACCGTGGATTCTGAGGCTGTGCTCCAAACCATAGCGGCAAATCCAACGAGTATCACTTGGAGAGTATTAGGCGATCTCGGTATTTCACTGTCAATTGTGGTTCATTACATTCATGACCTCGGAAAATGCATCCGAAGCTATCGAATTGTACCAAAATATTGCAGAACGTTTAACACAGCCAATTATTTTGGATCTTGTATATCATCAAACGTCAAGATAGGCAATATATTTGAAGAAGATTGTGAAATATCAGAAATTGTTCTTTGCTCTCAAACTAATTTTCTAACAAGGCTACAAAAAAAAAAACATTTTAAAAGATGGTTTACTCTAAACGTCAATAATCTTTTTCCTAAATTTTGATTTATTTCAGTATTAGAGTTATTTGTATATAATACTAAAAATAAATGTAGAAACTATTTGTAATAATTGAAAATAGGGGCCAAATGAAGTGACAATTTTAGTTTTACGCATCGATTAGAATTATTTTCCTGTATCTAAATCCACAAAAAATTATTTTGATCATTTCGATTAAAATAATTTTAGTGGATTTTGACTTTGTATAAGGAATTACGAAAATATTTAAACCAGTTTATTTCGTGTATCTATTTTAAGGATGAAAGTGACTTCCAGATTAGTGACATTGCATAGAACAAGAAAGAATTAGGATCAGTTGTACTATTTAAGTATCTTTTCATCCTCGATATGAATACGGTGGCCAAATCGTCGATGGAGTGCCAAAGACATTTAATGAAGAAGAGTACAACAACCACTAATTAGAGCTTATATAGACGACATGATTCGGGATCACCAATCCCTGGCAGCAGAAATGTGGATGTACAGAATTTCATCACACAGGTGAAGATAAGCTGTAAGCCATCAAAGTAACAATTTCCGAAAACACGATTTCAATATTCGCAGAAAATCCAGTCAAGATACCAACCTCCTCAATGTGTTATGGCCCTTGGGAAGATCAGCAAATATCCATGGAGATGGTTTGGCTCGCTAAGGACTTTAGTGCTGTACAATATCAGACCATCAACTGACATTTGCGGCAACAAGAGAGAAGTCATGTAGCCTCTGAGAATCCCAACGCGGCAGCCCTGAAATTCATACTGGGCTACTTTCCAGGCAAGACCAAATGAAAAGAACAATAGCATCTCCTCCAGAAAGAGGTACGTGCAAGCACTGAGGGAGTACGGGTCAGCAGGGACTTTGGACTAATTGGGAGAACGCAATACGTTGAAACATTATTTGGTCGAGTTTTTGGTGGACTGACTTCTACCTCATAGAATTCTTGATCTTAGGTGTTTATGACGCCTTACCCAAGCCAAGCACACCTTTACGCATGAGGCAAGAGTATGGAGAATCATCATCATCATTATCATCATGTCGTGCCGCCAGCACGGATATCCTTGACCCTCTCTCGCCACTCCTCCCAATCGTTCATCGCTTTTGGTAGGTCCTCATAGCTATATCTCGTATCCTCACAGAGCTACCGTATGTAGGTTCGAGCTGGTCGCCCTGCTTTAGCTCGACCATGTGGGGGGGTCCATGGGAGAACATCACTTATGAGCTCGTCCCTGCTTCTCCAGCAGTGCCCTGCATGTCTGATTCGTCTAACTTTGATAGTTTTTGTGATGGGAGGTAGAAGGCCGTATAGCTGCTGCTTTGTGGGGTGTTGCCTCCAGGACTTGTCCAAAATTACTCGCGGCATTCTTGTGTAGTTGTCGTCAAGCTTTTTCTCCATCCATTTAGTTAGCGTCCACGTAGTCCATCCATATAGCAGTATCGACACGACCGCTGCTTGAAAGAAAACTGCGTTTCATTTTATCGGTCAGGTTTGACTTCCATATGACCGATAGCTTATCGATAGCTGTCCATACCTTTCTTAGTCGTATTTCGATGTCTTTTTCGGTTGATGAGACACTGTTCCTAGGTAGGTGAAATTGTCAACTAGTTTCAGAGGGCAACCGCCTAGTGTTTAAATGTCGCCTGTTTGATTAAAGCACATATATTTCGTTTTGTGTGCATTGACATGGTGGCCTATGCCTGCAGCGGCTCGTTCCAGACTATGCAGCAGGGTTTCAGCTTGGACAGGTGCATTTACCAGAATCGCTATGCCATCGGCATAGTCGGCGTCGGTAATTGTTTTTGCTGGGTACCTTCTACTTCTTTTCTTTGTCAGCTCGAAGCCGTTTTCTTTGATTTTATCAATCGATGTTCTAAGCACGTAGTCTAGACAGATGATAAAGAGGTATGGAGCTAATGTGTCTCCTTGTAGAACTCCTGCTACAATGTCGTTGTATTCTCTGTCTCCATCCGGAGAACGTACTTTCATTTTGGTGTTTCTATAGAGAATCATTATGGCTGCGACGGTCTCTTTTGGTATGCCGTATGCTAGTAGAATTTGTCCCATCTTCCCTCTGTGAATGGAATCAAAGGCCTTGGTAAAGTCGAGAAATAGTATTGTCGCCTGTTGTTTTGTTTTTTTCCCGTACGCTTTCAAGGATTCTACATATAGTCAATATTTGTGAGGTCGTGGATCTATTTTTTCGGAAGCGATTTTGGTTCTTCCGAAGAATGTTTTCAATTTTGGGTTCTATGTGGTTGCGTAGTAGGGCATTGTATATTTTGGCTGCTATGGATGTAAGTGTTATACCTCTGTAGTTCTTGGCTAATCCGAGGTCACCCTTTTTAGGGGAGGGGAGGATGCATCCCTTCATCCATCTGTCTATCGGGTTTTGATTATAAACTGCATTACAGTGTCGGAGCAATCTTTCGTCGAATTGTCTGATCTTCCATACTTCTGGGGGAATTTCATCTAGCCTTGCGGCCTTTCAATTTTTAATTTTACTAAGTAACGAGTCGAGTTCTTCTCGGGTAAACGGTCCTAGTTTGATGTCTAATTGCTTACAAATAATTTTCGTGATTGCTTCATGTGTGACTTTCGGTGGGTTTCCTAGTAGATTCTGGAAATGCTGTTTCCACAGTTTTATTCGTTCTTGTTGGTTTGTAGCTTTCAGTTTAGCTTTGGCTGTGCTCTTCCGTCTGCTCACTTCGTTTATCGTTTGCCATGCTATCCTAGAGTCTCTAATTTTATCTATCTGATTTTGTATGTATTCTGTCTGTTCTTTTAGGTATATGCTTGCTAATTTATTTTGTGCCTTTTTTAGTTTCAGGGCATTTGTGTTAGTTGGGTTCTTCCTATTGCCTTTGGAGGCAGTTTTCACGTCTGCGCGTTTTTCTCAAACAGCTAATGTCTCCCATGGGACTCTAAATTTAGTTCTAAGTTTTGTTGGTATGTATTTTGCTGCTGCTTCTAGGTGGGCGTTGACGAAATTATCATATTCGTTATTCAAGGTATGTATGTGACTTCTCCTGTAGTGCATCGAATTTGTTTCTTAATGCTAACACATTTATCTCTTATATCCTTATTATTAAGAAGAACCCAGTCATAGTGTTTGATGTTCGTTGTTTGGGTGGCGTTCTTTCGTTGGCTTAGTCGTATTTTTGCCGTTACAATTCGGTGATCGGAGGGCACACCTTCGAATGAGGAGTATGCCTCACAATTAATTGCGCAATTTTTCCATTTCTTGTTTATAAAGACGTAGTCTATCTGTGCTTTAGTATTGTTTGCGTATGTGTAGGTCCATAATTTTTCCTCCCTTTTTTGAAAGTTTGTATTAAGGCAGGTTAATCTGTTTTCTATCGTAAAATCAGTTAGATGTTGTCCATTCCAGTTTGACGAGTTGTGTAGGCTGTATTTGTGGTTTCCGTTTTTCCCGATTTGGGCATTCATGTTTCCGCCAATGACTAGAACGTTGTGTTTCGGAATGCTTCGCACTAGAGAGGATTGCTCATCGTCGAAGGCACTGAGTTCCGTTTCTTCACTAACATTGGTAGCAGGAGATGATTGTTGCTCTGGGGTTGCCATTAAAAGTAGTTACCATCATCATAGGTAGTATTCTCTCAATGCTATTAAGTGATTTTAAGGCTCTTGGTCCTATAAGTATGCCTACACCTCCTACCGTGGCATTGACTGAATTTTTCCATGCTGATACAGTGGCTAGCGTCCATTCATAGCCAGTATCGTGATATTTAATATCCTCGCTATGTGTGTATCAGTGTTCTTGAATGCTCATTATGTCTATGTTATGTTCTACGGCCGACGCAGTCAGCTCCGGTAGTTGTCCTATTCAATTTAAGGTTCTAACGTTGAATGTCGCTATTTGTATTTTTTGTTTACATTTCAGAAATTTTTGTTGTTTGAGCTCTGTAGTTGATTTTTCGAATACTGAGGCCAGGGCTCAGTAGGACGCATCCCTTTCTTACCCGCGCAAAGAGCGATGTGGTTTATACATGTAGTTTGAGTGTGGGTCATGGTTATCTTTCGGTGGCTGTTTTTGTTCTCATCCATAGAAGCCACCCTTATAGATGAGCTGCAGTAGTTCCCCGATCAAACTAACTATCCTGACCGTTTAACCGTGAGATTCATGCGCCCAGGACCAGGTTTGTCATTGCGATAGTCCACCAGAGGGTTTATCTGCTTGCCTTTACGTCCACCATACTGCTTCCCATCGCGTTCGTGTATTTAAAAAAAAAACCTAGTTTCTCCTTTCTTTTTTTATGGAGAATACAGCGGCAAAATGTTGGGAATATTGCGATTAAGATTAGTACTGCAATCTGCAATGTGTTGAGAATAATGATAATATATATATATATATATAGAGAGAGAGAGAGAGAACAGATAGTTATTGTAATTCTGATACATTTTCTTTTTTATTAGCTTTTGTGGGATTTTTTCTTAATTAAACGTCAAAGCCAGTTTAGTAAAAAGCAGATAATACCGCCAGACTTTTAAAAATCCTTTGAGAGTTATCATGATTTAGGAAAACGGAAGTTTGGCCATGTGCAAGAGTATTGTGCATAAACCTGGATAACTTTCCTCATTTTTGAAAAAGAATATTAAATGGGAAAATAGAACATAAGATGGTATTATGGATCTTTATAAGACAATTTATATAAATTTATATAAATTCATTTGGTATTCGATTTTCTTTAAATAAAGAATATTACTGATTACTTGAGAATATTTGCCTCGTTGTTAACACAGGAAAGTAAACATTCAAAATAAGTTTCTTTCAACTTTCATGAATATCGGTCTTCAATCTTATTAAATAGTTACGCACTCATGTTATTTATCAAAAGGCTGTTTCAACAACAACAATAATAATAATAATAAGAATAAGAATAATAAGAATAGCGCACTTATTGTATTGAATTGCTGTTAAAGTAAGAATTTGGGAGTCTTTGTTATTATTGGAAAATGTCAACTTCATTAAGAAAGATATTTGCTGCTTAATTATTTCACTTTCAGAACCGTCTAATTCAGAATAGTTAACGGTTTGTTCAACTGATTTGGTGGTGAATTGTGTGGCCATTTGTAAGATGAGTCGATGGTAAACAGTGGGGATTGTTTGTACGGCAGTTTAGCCCTTTTATTTTCCCGACGTTCGATGTCATCATAATTACATGATAAGTCTTTTTTCCTTCTTAAATTTTGATCTATTTTCTTCCTTTTCATTCCTTCGTCAAATCTTTGTCTTTTTTCTTCATTCATTTTAACCTTTCTTCTTTCTCTTTTTTTTTCTTTAACTCGTTTTCCGCCCATTAAGATCAAGTAACCAATCCAATTATTCTTATAATTTAAGTGATACGAGGCTTTTTCTCCGATTACATTTTGAATATGATAATTCACTAAGCGTTATATAGGTCATTAATTTTCTCTAAATGACAGCAACTCGTGTATTTTGATCTTTGACATTTGTCCAGTCGTCTCATTGCTCTTCCTGCAGCCAACACCTTGTCCACTGTGTGGTCCAAATGCTGATTAACCTTTCTTTTTTGTAAAAGACAAATTATTTACGCCAATGTCAAACGCACACTGAGTCCCAACTCTCATCACGATCAACAAGTTTGTTTTCTTAACAGATAAGTCATTTATCAATCCACTTGCCAAGGAAAGACGGGTTTGCCATTTGAGCATTGGAAATTTTACAGGTATCCAATGTGTTGATTGTAGTGACAACGTCAAGATTTGCCAGTTTGAGGAAGGGGATAATTAAAAACGGAGACAAAAACTACTTTGGGACTTCCCGTTTTGATAAACCGACTAAATATTGGCTTCGTATGGTTACCATAAAATAATTAACCATAGAATAAGTAATATCTTTTCGTATTAATCTGTGGTTTCGCTGATGAAATTATGGATTTTGTATGTTTGCTTGTTTTCGAATTCAGACTTTGAACACGAATTTTTCGACAAGCGAGAAATAAAAAATAAGAATAAAAAGGATTGAAATAATTAAAAGGTACAGCACTCTTGTGGTTAATCTCTCTCTCTCTCTCTCTCTCTCTCTCTCTCTCTCTCTCTCTCTCTCATCTTTGTTATTATACCCAAGTTCTATTTTTATACAAATAACACTGAAAGCTTTTTTGCATATCTTCTCTTCTAATACCAATTATATTTAAGTTGGTCGACCGTTGTAGAGGGCGACCCGAAGGCTCCATTTACAATAGCTACTACACCAAGGTGTCGGGGAGGGCGCTACTCCTTTCCATGGATTGCTCCACTTACATTTGATTCGTACCCTATCATGCTGAGTGTTAAGGCATAAAGTACATTTTTTGAATCTTTGATATGACTCGACCTGGTATTGAATCCTAGTCTCCAGGCCCATTGGTGTAGTAGCTATTGAAAATGGAGCTTTCAGGTCGCCCTCGAATATGGTCAGCCGACTAATTATGCATAAGAAACATTATTTAAATCAATATTGTTTTCAGCTGAAAAATTGTGATAAAAACAACGAAGATGGTCCGATTGAATCGTGAAATAATGAAAATAATAAATAATCTTCAAATTGAAATTTTTCTGTTTCGTCTCAAAATGTGTAAAACAGGTTCGTTTAAAAAGGCTGAAATACTTCTGGGTTGCTGTCGCGTACATAAAGCATAAACTACCTGTACTACGCATGCGCTGACGTTCTCTGGAAGAATTTTCACAAAGATGTCTATATTTGCATCAATCATTTATGTTTACTTAATTTCATGCATATAAATACGTGTATATTTAATAATGTATATATATATTGTATGTCACAAAAATTCATCTTTTGGCTGAGCAGTAAGATAATTGTTAAGATTATTTAGATCGGAGTTTTTCGATGATAAAAAGAAGTGTTATTTGAATTAACAATTTAAGAGATAGCGCCTTCGCTAGTTTGAGTAGCGATGTTGATCAAAGAGGATGGATCGAGAGTAGAACGATATTTGGTTATTACGTGTGTGCGCACGCACGAGTGTGTGTGCGCATTTGTGTGCGTTCGTGCACGCGTGTGGAGATGGGAGAAAAATGATGATTATACAAATGATTTTGGTGGTGTCGTGGAGGAGAAAAACAAAAACAGTAATGACTCCTTAATGTTATGATATCGAAAAAAAAGTTAGTATAATCTTATTATGCTTACTCAGTGGTTGTCTTGGGAGCGCTGACAATCGTTGATCACGGTTCAATCGGCAGACGTTAAATTAACAGATGCTATCACTTCAGAAGCGAGTGTGGTTGCGGTCAGCCAAGGATCGATGTGTAAAAACCGCAGATTCGTCCGAACTGGCTAACATCCTCTGGGGACAAGTTTACTTGCAATTTGGGATCGGTATTAGCAAATCCAGGTCGTGGGAGTGGGGTCGAAATTGTCTCGGGATGCTAAATTTACCAGTTGCCTTTCTCCAAAGATAATCTAATTCTAGCGAAAAGAATCAAGTAAAAATGCTGATGATATCGTTGCAATAAAATGACGAACAGATTCGACAGTCGTATCTTTTGAAGCGCCATCGGAAAAAAAAAAAGAAAAGAAAAGGGAAAAATCGTTTTAACAATTTTTAACGTGGATATGCACTTGATCAGAATGGTTATTTGCAAAGACTGTTATTATGAGCAAGAGTCAAAAATTTGTTTGGTCTAAAGGAGAAAGATTTCATTGTTTATTCCTTAACGAATCGAGTTGTTTTCAATGAATTTTTTCATATATTTTATTTCATTTATTGAAAAACCCAACTTCCTTTCAACAAAGCTTGGCTAGGTCATTTACAATTTTTTTATTTACAATAATTGTACTTGGTAACAGTTACAGAACTGTCGCTGTGATTTCATATCAGTTCTTGTGAATTAGTTCTTACTAGCAGAACTTTTATTTGAAACAACAATTAAAGATTAAAGATTAATATGAAATTTTAACGCGTTTTTATTTGTTACACTGATATCAAAATATTATCCACTATATCTATAGTACACAATATCTATTTACAATACAATGAAATAGATTGAATAAATTAAACAAATAAATCAAACTACTGAAAGGAATATCTTATTAACATATTACAGAATGAGGATATATTATTCTAATTTTAAGGCTCTAAGCTTCTATATTATTTAGTACAAAATTATTTTCATCTTTCCTTATGGCTTCCTGAAAGTATTTTAAATATTACAAGTTGCTAATTGCTTAATTACTTTTTCATTTTCATTTTCATTTAAGTTTCTCTAATTCAACGAAGGATATGTCAGTTGTTTTTTTTTCGTTTCTTCTTTCGTGGAATATCAACTCTTTTAAAAACTACATAAAAAACTAAAAAATAAAAAAAATAAAAACTTTTCTTCTGACGATGACCAAAAGTCGAAACTAGCTGAGAACAATGTAAAAAATGAATAACCACGAAGAAATATTCCTATTTGTCATATCCCCCCCTCTCTCTCTCCCTCTCCCTCTCTATCTATCTATCTATCTATCTATCTATCTATCTGTCTGTCTGTTTTCCCCCACCTGTCTACAGTTATTATTATTATATTTCTCAAATTTAAACCCGTTAACTATTAAAATAGAAAAATATTTTACAAAATTTTCTGTGATTTTTAATGCTTCGTTTTTGAGATATTTGGAATTTACAATAAGAGACTGATTGAAATTAATAGGTAGATTAAACAAATATTAGCTCAAGACCTCTGAAGTCTAATAAAAACTTTTTTTTCTTTTTTTCATAACATATGTTAAAATATGGGTAATGGGAAGGATTTAACAACAGCAGGAAAAAAAGTAACGAAGTTATTGAGTGATTGAATGTCCACTTTGGAAGTATGAAAGGAGCTTTGTAGAGATCATGAAACAATAAAGAAGGTTGTTGAAAATATAATTAAGTTAAGAATTTGAAGCAAATGAGATTAACGTAAAATAAAGCGAGTTATACTGAACCAACTAGTTTTGACCAACGCTCAGATCTTTGAAAAGTCTAGAATTGAAGAAATCAAGAAGAACAAAAGGTGTAGAATGTTTTGTGGATTGCAATCTGTCAAAAAATCTCCTCGGAAACCTCTTCTTACTAGATATTTTAAAGCGTCTAAATTGGGCCAAGAAATACATGAAAATTGACTTGAAAATCTCGAGTGACATTTTATGGACCTGGTGGATAGGCCAAAGGATGAATTTTATTAAATTCAAATGTACTTGTGGCTTAAAGAAGGCAACAAGGAGGCGATATTGCGATGATACAGGCTAGAATAGTCGACTAAACCATTATTGGGCCATTTAAAATTGACGAAAGAGTTAAACTGAACAGTGCAAAAAATTGCGATTTTATGGACAAGACTTTCTTTGCATGGCACAAGTTCCACTCACACAGTTTCAAAGTTATTATGCACGATAATGCTCCTTCTCATGTATCTAAGCCTACCAATGTATTCTTTGAACATAAAAGATTTACAGAAGAGAAAATAATGGAATGGCCATCATCAAGTACTGATCTGAATCTAATCGAAAATCTATGGTCAATTGTGAAGATGAAATTATATGGAGGTGGCAAACAATATAAATGTAAAGTTGACCAATGAAAAACAATTCCATGTCGGAAATTTAAACGATGGAAGTAAAAAAATAACAAAATCAATAAATAATTGATTACTTGTTTTTATTGAGAAGAAACGTAAAATGTAAAGGATAAAAATACATATCATACGTGTTTGTTAGTTGTTCTAGAAAAGGTGTTGATCAATTTTTGATAATTTTGTTACTTTTTTAAAAAGTAAAATGTGATTATTTGGTTTTGCCTGATAACTTCAGGCAGCAATGTTTAGAATACATCAAATAACTTCAATAACTTCAATAAAATATATTGACAACTTAAAATTTTATATCTCAGTCGGCTAGAGCTGTAGAATCCACCGACTGCATCTCTGCAGAGGAGTAAGATCCCCTCCCCAGCGGGTGTCCTAGATATAATACAAAACTATCTGATGGTAAGGCTCTAGCCCTGGAGTTCTGGAAAATGCGGACTTCCCCTTCATTGTCATTGCTTCCGACCCAGAGTTGTAGCACCTGATAGGATCCTATTAATAGGTCAAATAGAACTGTTTTATAGTTAAACAAATAATTTGCATTGAATTGAATTTTAGAAGTAGAACTGTTTGATCATTTTAACTGTGTTTAAACAAATGACTGATGTTTAATTGAATTCTTAGTGATACATAGCAATACTTGGGACCATTTAACTGAATGCAACCGAATGAGTTATATTGAATAGAATTATTGGTGGGAAATAGCAATACTTGAAACTCTTTAGCTGTGTGCCTAAATCGAATTATTGGTATTGCATTGCAATACATAGAATCATTTGACTGTGTACAAATGAATGAATAGTGTTGAATAGAATAATTAGTGTTAAATAGACATATTTGTAACAACTTCACTGTGTGCAAACAAATGATTGATATTGAATAAAATTATTAGTGTTAGATAGTAATAATAGCAATACTAGTGTGTAAACAAATTAGTTCTATCTTATCTTAAAATGAAATTACACACTATTCACTACCAAATCATATTTCTATATCCATTTAAATGTGTGCTATCAAATGACAGATATTAAATTGTTACTGTTACATAGCAGTACTTTAAATTTTCTAACTGTGTGCAAACAAATGATTATTAGTATATAGAATTATTCGTGTAAGATAGAAATACTTGAAACCATTTAACTGTGTGCAAAAAATGAGCTTGGACTCGTATCTAAAAATGTTTACAAATCATATATACTTAATATATACGTATAAACAGGATTTGGCATTATAAAACATACAATGATTGGTATACCATAAAATCAACCTACTCAACCAATTAAAATCTTAACTCAGGCTTTGTTTTAACATCAAAATTAATTGTTTAAAATATGACAATTTTCCCAACCAAATTTGAATAATTGAAACTTATGTGATTTGCTTTATAACTTTCAGACGGTATATATATAAGTAAAAGTTGGTTGACCGTAGTCGAAGGCGACTCGAAGGTTGCCTTTTCAATAGCTACGACACCAAGGTGTAGGGGTGGACACTACTCCTTTCCCTGGAATGCTCCACTTTATCCTTGATATGTACCTTATAATGCTAAGTGTCAAGCAAGGAGGTATCAAGTACCATTTTTTGAGTCTTTGGTATGACTCGATCTGGGATTGAACCCAGGTCTCCCGGGTCACAGGCGAACACTTTACCCACTAGGCTAACGGGCTGGTTATATAAGCTAATGGTGTAATTCTCTGATTCTTTTCGTAAAAATATCAATAAGATATATGGAATAAATGCAATTTATTTACTGGAAAGAGAAATAAGTTCATTTTGTTCAAAATGTCGAAAGGAAAATTAATTGATGCTAAGGAGCATCAAGGGATAGGGGAATAAAATCTTATTGAGAGTGGGATATTCAAGTCAGAAAGCAGATGTATTGTCAGACATCTTTTGCTTTTTTTTCCATGTTTATGAATACATATATATATAAATAATATTCTCCCCTTTCCCTGTAAAACACATACACATGCAAGCGCGCTCACGCGCACGCACAGAGACACCAACATACACAAACACATATACTTACACACCAGAGCTTACACTGTTACAATATCAATATATATTTTTTCTATTTAAAAATAATGCAGTACTTTTTTGAGTGTAAGATAATTAGGATTGACATTTAAAATTTGGAATTCAAATATATATATATATGTGTGTGTGTGTGTGTGTGTGTGTGAGAGAGAGAGAGAGAGAGAGAGAGAGAGAGAGAGAGAGAGAGAGAGAGAGAGAGTACCTTACCCCATTTAGGGAGCCGGAGTGTGTCGTCAGTGATATCTTTTGCAAGGGTCTTCGGAGAGTTTCGGGTCTTTCAACATCATACTCCCCTCACCAAGCAGACCATATCACAGAAGATCAGTCTCTGATACACACTCCACTTTATGCTAAGAAAAAAATACTTGGAAGATTATAGACCCCTCAACCTCGCATCTGATTGGTTGTTGCAAATATATATATATATATACATTAAGTTGGAGCAAAAAAATTGCGTTTTTGTTATTTTTTGTTGCACCAAATTAGAAAATTTAAAAAAAAGCTCGAAAAATGGATGCAGCACGAGCTGAACAGATATCAAAATATTTGTCTTTACGTATTTTGTTTTCTTTTGAGTTACAAAATGATTCCTTTCTTGATCGCGTTGTGCTATATGATGAAAAATGGATATGAAAACAGATTGCGTTACGTGAAGAGGTTGGAGCGAGGTGAAGCATTTCCTAAACCAAAGATGCATCAAAAGAAGTTCACAGTCATTGTTTAGAGGTCTGGTGGTGGAATCATTCACTCCAACTTCTTGAATTCTATCGAAACCCTCACAGTAAAGAAGTATTGTAAGTAAATTGGCAAGATGCACCAAGAAATGCAATGTGTATGTCCAGCACTTACTCAATCAAAAAGGACTAATTCTTCTCTTTGTAAATACCCGACTTTATGCAGAAATTAAATAAACTGTACTACAAAACTCTACGTCACCTAACTTACTCTCTAGACATCTCGTAATTCGACGACCACTTTTTTGAGTATCTCGACATCTTTCTACAAGGTAAGTTCTGCATCAGCAGCTCAAAATGAATTCGAAGCTTTGATTGGCATCAGAGCTCCAGAATTCTTTATCTCTGAAATGAACTTATTTCTTGATAACAATGCATATAAGATTCTAATGGTTTTTATTTAAATTGATACATTTTATACCACTTTAAAGTTGATAAAAAATTGCAGTTATTTCTGCTCCAAATATATATATATATATATATATATATATATATATATATATATATATATGTACGAAACCTCAAACTAAAGATTTTATTCACTGGGCTTAATGTACCTATTAATGCAGTAATCTCAGAGAAGAATTTTGTTTGTTAGCAACTTGGTGGCTAATGACATTACATAATGGATACATGGCAAAAATATAATGATATAGACTTTTAAAAATTGACCTTCCGTGTCCCTCTTTCTATGTCTGCATATATTGGGTGTATATGTGTATGTATATATGCATATATTATCATATTGATTTCTTCAACATTATCATGAATTTTTGACATCTTCTCTTTTGACCTCTTCTTTTTTGTTTGAAATATCTGATTTAAAATATTTCCATTTTCGATAAAATCATGTTGCACATTCTGTTCTTGTATTTTTTTCAAGAATAATCACATTTCCAGTTGCCGTGTATAATAGGAACTTATGGAGATTCACTCTTCAGACAACTGAGGTACAAAAACAGATCTGCAAAACTGACACAAAACTATATTCCTGTCCCTATTTAATATATCAAAGCAATGGAGGCCACATTTTTCGGCTGGCGAATTCTTTTAAAATGACCTGGTCAAAATGATTTACCCGTATTTAAAAGATTCCATATATATTCATTTATATATGCACTGAGTTACTTTATATATACAATATATGTTCGTGTACCTTGTATCACTGCATGAACCCTTAGGACACAATATAATTGAAAATATTTAGAGTCACTATCATAAAAAGGAATAAAATTTCTTGTTTTCACTTGGAATTTGTTTTGAATAGCGTGCAATCTACCCACACTACCTTTGCGATTAACCAATCGATCGCGATCGACGTACTGAGAACCTCTGTATTCAAACATTATGTCTGTGGATATGTTTTGTTTCATGGAATTCATATATCCTTACTTATGATCGCATGTGGATAAATATTTATTAATTTAGTATGATCAAGCACAGGGTCAGAATAAAAAAGCACCCCTTAAGAATATTAAAGCACCTCGCTACTATAGTAAATGTGAAACCAAGTTGCTGACCATTACTCTATGTCAGGCGTCCGGATTGCGTATATATATGATTGATTTGTGAGAACAAGAGGATTCTTTTATCGTATAATATTCAAATTTCCATTGCTATAAAGTAAATCTTTTGATATAATGATTTTTGAACATGTGCGCATGCGCATTTGTGTTTTTGTGGCTGAAGCGGACAGCTTCATGTGATTTCGACTAGGATACCAGATACTTTTATTCATAACGATCAAGTCAAATCGACTGGTTGAAGAAACACAACTCTAAAATGATGCGTCGTACTTTTGAGACACCTGGTCACGCACGGCTATCCTGGGTTGCATTTAAACGTGTCAATATATCAAGAAAGTGAGCATCGTTAAAATGGACATTATTTAGTTTTTGTGTTTTTATTTCCTTTTTGTTTTTCTCTCTTAAACTTCACGTCAACTGTTGACGCATATCCAAGGTAGAAATTCTGTGAAGTGGCAAAAATAAATCAATAAATAAGTCGAGGTGTTTTACTTGTGAGACATAAGTATCTCGATTCCCTCACCCCCGGGCACTCGTCTTTTTCAAAAAGAACGTGCTGTCACACTAGAATTCAGCACATTGGCTTCCTACTGAGTTGGTCAGTGACACCCTTACAACCACATGTGTGCTTAACGAGTAGAGAGAGAGAGAGAGAGAGAGAGAGAGAGAGAGAGAGAGAGAGAGAGAGAGAGAGAGAGTGTGTGTGTGTAGCAAAGGAATAAAAAAGAATAACCCAGGTTGGAAGGTACGCATTAAAATGACGACCCATTTGTCCCTCCCTTGCACCCACAAACACGTTGTTCACACAAAATTCGCACTCAAAATCACAAACTTTTGGAGCAATATTTCTTTCAAATATGCATTTGAATTTTTAAACCAATGCACACATTCTATTGTGTATGAGTAGAGTGTGGCAGATATAAATTAAGACCAATAACTTTCCGCACAGTTACGAGCATATGTGAACACAGGTATAACTGACAACACATGCCTCTGTGTGTGTGTGTGTGTGTATGTGTGTGTGTGTCAATAGCGTATGTATGATATGTGTGTGTTAATGTTTAGGGAAGTCGATCTGGATAGTTGGATAGTTATTATAATAGACATAAGGGGGTAATAGACACGAGAGGGTCACAGACAAAATGTTCTTATAAGGAAAAATTGTTCATTTGGGAAGAAGAGTTCTTTGGCTGAAGAAGTAAAATGTCTCAGATTTCGATATTGAATGTTCGAATGACAGTTTATGAAAACTGGAAAATTTAGTTCTGGGTTGACAGTAATGGTTGTAGCATCAAATTAATTAAACTCAAAGGACCAACCTGTTCGACAAAATTTGGTTCAAAGAAATATGCATAATACCGGGTACAGCAGAAATATCTACAACATTTTAAACTGTTACACATGAAGTAAAAGTGAACTTAGACAAATAGCAACGATAGCCCTATCGAAGTTACCTTTTTTCAGATGGGATCACTTAGGATCATGGTCTACTGTCTTGTTTGTAAAGGTTGACAAAAACATCAGAGGAACAGATATAAAAAATCATTTCACTGTTGAAAAAATTTTTTTTAAATTATTAAAATTTTTAAAAAATTATAAAATAAAAATAAAAAAGATAAAAATCATTATAAAATCTAAAAGTGTTATTAAAAGATTAGATTTTATAAAAGATTTTAAAAAAATATCCTAGAAATAGAATTGAAAATTTAAGAATATTTTGCTAAAAGGCTGCAAGTAAAATATTTAAAAAAAGACATTTAACTTTTTAAAAAAATTAATTAAAAAAATTAATTTTAAAAAGTTTTTATTAATCTCATTCGCTGTGTAGATATGAACTTGTCTAGGTTTATTTTCCGTCGAGTAACGAAACCTCAACTTATTAACGTAACCAGAGAAATGAAAGTGAGTTTCATCGCTTGAGAGAAGAACAGCATCTGCTGGAACAATTTGAAGAATAGTCTGTCATGCCATACGATTTAAAACACAGTCACGTTCTTGCACTTCGTGAGCAACCATTAATTTGTTTGGATGGAATTTTGAATCTGTAGATATAATTCTTCTGACTGTTCGATCAGACAATCCGAAAGCAGAAACGTGTTTAAATGCTGAACGTGCAGGAGATAGCATAACAAACAGTCTCACAGTCTGGACATTTTCAGGAACGATTGCTTCGAGGCCTTTCAGCTTACTTTTAATCGATGAACTTGTCGTTCTGGAATTTTCAAGTCATAGCAGAGTCGATTTTCTATTCAGAACAACATCATTCCGACGTAACATGAAATGAGCTCGAAAAGGTCTCTCTACAACAATTATAAATTCACCAGTCTTTCAAAAAGTTTCAAAAGCAAATGCACTGTGTGGACCAGTGCCATCCATAATCATAAATGAACATAAAATAAAAAAATATTTAGACATTAGTTAGATGAAGCTACTGTTACCACTTGCCTAAGTTCCCTAGCACCAAATAGTTGAAAATGTATCTGCACTCTGTATAAGAAATTTTAAGAGAAACTTATGCATTTGATAAAAATGAATTCTGCGATATGCTTTCTTTCTTTCCCTCTTATATTAGTTATATTAGTTTATTATTGCTTATATTAGTTAAAAAATTGGGTGAATGAATAAAAATTGAAGGACATTACATTAAAATTGCTTCATCACCTTTAAAGAATAAAACACGATGTGTTGTAGTTCTATCAAATTAGTGAAATGTCGATTTTAAATGAGCATATGAGACGATTATACATTTACCTGATTGTATACGTTCACACACACACACACACAGAGTTAAAATTTTCTGTAGAAAATGTTTTCAACTACAAAACACGACTCAAAGTTGACAATTTACTAAAACTGTTGAAAACTGGTCGTCCCAAAAGCAAACAACCCTAGAAAAAAAATTTCTTACATTTTCCCAAAACGAGGCAAATATCTTAGTTCTGTTCGGGATATGAAAAACAAACAGAAAAATAAATAAATAAATAAATAAATAACGAAAAGGTTACAATAAAAGTTACCTGTAGCTTGGATTACCGTAGGAGGTGAGGTGGGAGTGAAGCCCAAACTTCGTTGCTGCGTGATACAAATGTTTTCTTAACACAAGCAGAGATACACATATGCGCATGGATGTAAGAGGGTGGGAAATATACAAAGGAAAACAGTTTGAAGACTAAAACATGATTGAGTGTTATTTTGTTATTGTTTCAAACAGAGAAGACGAATTATTTAATAAAAGATAGACACAGACAATATCTAACCATTAGAAAAAGAAAAAGAAAATTATTTCAAGTAGACTTAAAAAATTAATCCCTCCGCACAATCAGGATACGATACAAGATCAATCTTTAACCCTAGTTTAAATATGTATTCAGAGTTTTCCTTCTTTTGGAATGGTTGCCATGTCAAAATTAAAGAGCCTAGTCCAACTTAATATTTACCTATAGTCGGAAGAAGAATAAGCGCCTAATTCAGTATTTGAACTCGAGTCGCCGTGTTCATTTCCTTCGACGATAACCATTACACCATGAACTCCAGAGCAAAACTTAAATAATCCAGGAAGAGCGAAAATAACATTTTATAATCAGTTTACTGGATAGATTTTTGACTATGAAGAGAAACTGTTCTGTTTAATATTATGCTTTTACTTCCTACTCTTTGTGTTTCTATTTATTTTTTATGGTAATTTACAAGAGTGAGTCAAAAATTTTGCAATATTTTGGTACACGCAAGTTTGTGACGCGTATTTCACGTTACTGAAACAGTTAAAGTCAGGGAAGGTACTCGCTGTGATTGGTAGTATTGTGGTAGTTGGTGCGTCGACACGTTGTGCATTTCGTCTGTTCGTGTGTGATTTGAAGGCCACACAAATGAACGTATAACGTTGTCTAATTCGGGAACTTATGCTATACGAGTTCAAACTGGACCAAAAACATCTGTTGTATGAAAAGTGAAGGTTTAGTTGATCATAATACAGTAACCAGATGGTTCGAGAAATTTCGCTCCGGTTGCAAGAACCTCCACGATTGGGCAAGGTCAGATAGGTCTAGAACTGGATTCTGTGGCCGTACTCCAAACCAGAGAGGCAACTCCGAGTAGTAGCATTCAGAGAGTATTTGGCAAGCTCAGTATCTTACTGTCTAGTGTAGTTCATCCCATATATATCCTTAACAAAGGGATCTGGTGCTGCCGAATTGTACGTTGCCAAAATATCAAAATTAGTTCAGTCGTGTCATTTACGAGAACGAGAAAAACTAATGCATCCTTTGATTTAAAAGTCTATTCTTGTATTTCTTCTAAGAAAACTTGACTGGGTCTTACTGAGATTGTTGGCAAGAAGAGTTGTTAATGTGAATACCGACAGAAATGCTCTTCCGGTAAGAAGTACTAAAATATCTTCTAACATGTGGGATTCTTTGAAAGAAATGCTTCCTATTTAAACGTAAACATAAACAGGGAGCACAACAGCAAGTTTTCAGCTACGAAACACTATTTTACAATCATTATCAATGAATTTTTGCAAGCGATGAACTAGACTGAAATGGTACGGCCGCAATGACACCGTCGTTGTCAGGAAAATGTTGCTAGCGTAGTTCATCTTTCATGGGCCTGAACAGATAAAAATCAGGAGGCGTCCAATCTGGACTATATTGTAGGTGTGTAAGACAGTCTAACCGAAGTTTTTTTAGGTGATCCATGATATTCTAACAGGTATGAGACTTGGTATTAACGTGTTCTAAATAAATTGTTTTAAATAAATAGTTGTCTTGTCTGTCCCAACTCTGAAAATATTGTCCTTCAGCTTTGTCGGTGTTGTGCTGTAACGGTCAGAGTTGATGGCTTGTGTAGATTTCGGGAGTGAAAGAGGATCACGCCTTTCCTATATCAAAAGATAGTGCGCATCACTTTGCCGCTGATGGCTATATCTTGAACTTTTAGTTTAATGGGGAATTCGTATATTGCCATTTCATGGATTGTAATGGTGATCATGAAAACTCACCTTTAATCTTGAAGTGGTTTAGCAGGTCCTGACTGACGTGCATTAAATGACCTTCTTGATCTTGTGCAAGTATTTGTAGCACCCACCTGGTAATATCCCAAAGTTAATAACATCCTTTTTCACACACTGAAGATGACATTTAGTTTCGCTCACAGTTCCCTGGTCGTAATCCATCAGTTGACGCAGATAAGCCGATCGATGTGCTGTTTATTTCACTGGGCGGCTCAGTATTTGTTTTACCACTCACATTTCTTTCGTCACTTGCTGAAACGTATTGCCCATCGCCTAACTGTCCTCATCTCCACTGTTGGGTTTCTGTAAAAATTACACCCATTTATAGTCCTCAACGCTTGTTCGCCTTATTTTTGCAGCTTTTTATTGAAATTTTTTGGTTAATATTTTACCATCCTTAAGCTAGCAGCATGGATTGGGAATAAAGAATAAGTTTTCTGTTAGATTCAGATTCACTTAAAGGCCATGAAATGGCGACCTGATATTTGTGAGGAAAAGCAACATTAATAAAATGAAACTGATGCTAGTAAAAAAAAATGACAATGCGTCATCTAAATGAATTGACAAATATAACGTCTCATCTTACCTAATAAAATAAACGCATCAAAGATTAAGAAAAGTAATTTGACACTGAAATCACGTTCATTTAATTTTCTCAACAGAAACCAAATGGAAGAGTTACTATTAAAATCGTTAAACTGCACTAAAGCTCCTGAGAATGATATTACTATGTACAGTACCATAGAAACTTTTGAGTATGTACCAGAAAACGATAAAACCTTTGATGCATTCTACAGACGATATGAAGACGTATTTAACATGGACTGCAAAGAATGGTTAAACGAAAAAAAGGTACGTTTATTACTCAATAAATTGGGTACAACTGAACACAGTAGAGTCTTTGATTTTATCCCCCACCAAAAAAAAAAAAAACAAACAATGGATCTGGAGTTCTCAGAAACAGTTGAATTATTATCTGAACTGTTTCGGTCAAACACATCACGTTTTCATAAGAGATGGAAACGCCTTAATATAGTTAAAGTGGGTCAGCAAGATTATTTGACGTTTGCAGCGACTGTAAATAAACACTGCAACGATTTCAAGTTAGCAGATTCAACCGCAGACGACTTCAAATGTCTTATTTTCGCGCAGGGTCTGGTCTCAGCAGAAGACGCTAAAATTAGACGCCGTGTATTAACTAAATTGGATAACGAACAAGGTCTGACCCTTAAAAAATTGGCTGAGGATTGCCAGAGGGTAGTATCCGTTAAAAGTGACTCTAAAACTATTGAGGAATCGGGAGTTGCTCATATTAAAAAAATCAAGAGCAAACCGACACGCTATTCCCCACAGAAAGAGAAAAGGAAAATTGCGCGACCAAATATTCATGACAAAAAAAGTAAGAACAAACGAAAAAATCCACCACCAGGACCATGTTATATCTGTGGTGACCTACACTGGATGAGGTTTTGTCCAGCGAAAAAGAGGTTAACCTGTAAAAACTGTGGTAAAGTTGGACACGAAGTAACACGTTATTGGTATGTCAAAAAATCGAGGAAACCCAGAAATAGAATAAGACAAATACATTCAGGCGATAACAAAGACGGGAATTTACGCAAATACGTAACGGTTAACATTTTTAACAAGACCGTAAAATTCCAGCTTGACTCGGGTTCCGACCTCTCGATAATAAATTTGCATACATGGCGACGTCCAAACAAGCCAGCTTTACTGAGAACGAAAAAGACAGTACGTTCTGTAACAGGTGATAGTATAAACATTTTGGGTGAAGTAATTCTCACCGTAACCTTGAATGGAATTACTAAGAAACTCATAGTATATGTGCTAAAATAACACAGACAATCTATCCGGTACAGATTGGATTGAAAAATTCAACCTTTGGGACTGCCCTATAAGCATGTTCTGTCGTAAATTAGAAAGCCCAATTACTAACACAGAAAAATTAAAACAGGAACTCAAACAAAAATTCCCTGAGATGTTTTCAGGCGACCTTGGGAAATGTACAAAAATGAAAGCACAATTCCAGGTAAAGGGCCATGCCCAGCCCATATTTAAAAAAGCGAAACGTCCCTTTTGCGGCTCTAGAGCAAATAAACGAAGAACTGGACAGGTTGGAAAAAGCAGGTATCCTGTCTAAGACAGATTTCAGCGAGTGGGCTGCGCCAACAGTCTATGTGAGGAAAAAACCTAATCAAATTAGGGTTTGCGCCGATTTTTCAACAGGGTTGAACCAAGCACTAAAAGACCACCACTATCATCTCCCTAACCCTGAGGAGATATTCAAGAAACTTAATGGTGGCAAAATCATTTCAAAAATAGATTATCGGACGCATATCTTCAAAAGAAGAGAATTTTAAACAGTTTTTTTTTTGTCGCTACATAAAAAAAACCTTTTGGAAGGGGAGTGTTATGGGACCGTTACCTACCCATTGATGGACTCTTCCAAATCCTACATTAATCGAGTGCCAAGTATTCTCGTAGTTGGGATGAATGGTCAGCCGGTCGTAGAGATTGGATATTCGACTGACAATTAAGCCTAGCTTACGCCACCACTTTTCTCTGTATCTTGTTACTTCAATATAATATCTTTAAACTTATACCGTGTTCCGATTTATCTTTTCGTGGTCCCAAATTGGGTCCACATCAATGTTCAAAATTCCATCACTACAAAGGATGATTAGAAGCGAAAATCACTTTCTATTTCGCTTATGTCACCAATTCGAGTGTTTGGCGTAAAAAGAATTTTTCTTGAAGGATTAAAATCTACTTTCAACAATTACATTGACTTTTTAATATTCAGTTATTGATACAAAGTTTTTAATTTGTGTAAGCAAAGAGATAGTCAAAAGAAATTTCAAGGAAGTTAATTGTAACAGTAATAAAGTGTTTGTGTTGTATCCTACTCATAGCCATAATAATATCAATCACAACAGTAATACAAATACATATTCAAGTACAACACAGGCCGATTTTGTCGTTTCAGATACGAACGGGTTTATTAGTTTCTGGCTTCGGTCCATGGCGACACGAGGAGAGAGACACAATTCTTAAAAGCCATTGCTAACCATAATATGCTGACCCTACCCCAACGCACGGCGCGTCTTATGATGTTTGAGATCTGAATTCATCTCTGCTGGTCGAGATCCGAAAAACTCAACTGCATGCCTCAACGGTAGAAAACCCAACTACTCCTTCAACGGTCGGATATCCAACTGAAGTCTTTTCAAAATCCTCAAATTCTCAAGACCATCTCTTCTGAGCATGACGTCATCCACACTCCAGCCCCATTTCCTGTCTGAGGGTTCATTATAACAAATGGTGATTGTCATATCCTTTGCGCACCAAATGACTATGCACCTGGACTAAGAGACTCGAATAGTTCAAAACTGAATGATAAAATATAATTAACGAAAAATGATTGATATAAAAATCATTCCTTAATTATATAACATCTGCAAACTTTGTGAATAGAAGACGAATACAGAAGATCAACTTCACTGATTTGCTTGACTTGATACCGGGCTTTTTAGGCTTGGGGATTGAACTCACTGGTGACAAAGTTCACTTAATACCGGCCTTTTTGACCTGGTGACTGGAAAACTGAACGCCTGATCCCATGAGGTCACCCCACCTCTCCAGGCAATACCGGCTTTGCAGAGTTGATTTCATCACTTCACCCTTGAGGTGCCTCATTAGTGAAATGCTGACAGGATCAAGCATTTTTTTGCGCCTGCTAAGCATGCATTTTGATTCGTGCATGGCTAATCACATTAAAATGATCTTGGATCAAATTTTACCTGGTAGGAGGTTGGATAAACACCTCATTGAGTTTCTTGACAAAACTTTATCAATTGTCCGTCTTTTATCAGCTTCCAAATTTCTTTTTGTTGGTTTTCAGTTCGACTAGATTCATCTCAAACGATTTTGAATTATTATTTCATTCGATAATTTTGGATTTAATTTTGGTCATAAAAAGAATTGCCGCTTCCGAATTTATTTTTTTAAATAAGATTTAATAGCAATTAATGATAAATTAATAGCAACTAATATGATAACTGTCTGTTTTGGAGGCAGATAATTTTTTAAATCCTTGCAGAGTTGGTGAATTATTTTCTGGTTTGGTTTGGTTTGTTGGGTTTTATGGCATATCAACCTTAGTAGGCTATTTAACGCCAAATCCATTTTTATGTAAATAATCAGTTCAATTTAAAACAATTCAGTTTAGAATGAGTACACAGTTTAATTGTCAAAACATTTCTATTTCAAACTATTCAAGCAGTTATATATAACAATTCAGTTTAGTGTAAGTACAGTTTTAATGTGAAAAACAGTTAAATTTCAAACAATTCAGTTTAGCATAAGTACGCAGTACAGTTAGCATAAGTTTAGTACATTAGTACAGTTTAGCATTAGTACAGTTTAGCATAAGTACGCAGTACAGTTAAATTGAGAAAAATATTTCTATTTCTAGCTATTCAGTTTAGTCAAGCAGTTCTAATTCAGTTTAATATAAGTACAGATGTTGTTTACACACGGTTAATTGTCAAAACAGTTCTATGTTAAACAATTCAGTTTAGTGTAAATACAGTTTCAGTGTCAAAAAACAGTTTTATTTCAAATAATTCAGTTTAGCACAAGCACGCAGTTTAAATGTAAGTCCGGTTTCAGTTTAGCATAAGCACGCAGTATAAATGTAAGTACGGTTTAATTGTTAAAAACATTTCTATTTCAAGCCATTCAGTTTAGCATAAATATGCCGTTAGTTCTATTTAACTCATAGATAGGGCCCTATCAGGTGCTACCACGCCGGACCAGAGTGGACCTGGGAGCAATCGCAATGAAGAGGTCGTCCGTATTCCCCAAAGCCTCAGCATTACTGGGACCTCACCATCAGACTGTTTAGTGTCATATCAGGACACTCGTTGGGGGGGGGTGTCTTAGCCCTCTGCAGAGGTGCAGTCTGTGTATTCTACAGCCCCAGCCGACTGGTCAATACACAATTAAATATCAAACAGTTTTATTTCAGATAATTCAGTTTAGCATAAGTACACATTTTAGACGTCAGAACAGTTCTATTTCGAGCAATTTAGTTTAGCGTTAGTACGCAGTTTAAATGTCAAAGCAGTTCTATTTTAAACAATTCAGTTTAGCATAAATACGCCGTTTAAATGCAAAAATCAGTATAGCGAAGGAAGCACTGTTCAGTTCTATTTGACCCATAGATAGGACCCTTATCAGGTGCTACCACTCCGGGCCAGAGTGGACTTGGGAGTGATGGCAATGAAGGGGTACTCTGCATTCCCCAAAGCTCCAGCATTGCTGGAACCTCACCATCAGATTGTTTAGTGTCATATCAGGACACTCGTTGTGGGGGGGGGTCTTACCCCTCTGCAGAAAAGCAGTCGGTGTATTCTACAGCCCCAGCCGACTGAGCAAGAATTATTTTCTGAAAGCTTGTAAAAATTCCAACTAGTCAACTAATCATATACATATAAATAACAAAACATGGTTATTTGATCAGCAATTGTGTGTCATAATAGTACAATAGCATGCAAATAATAAATCCCTCATTTTTAATTTTTTTACAAAACAACCTTTGCACAATCCTACACCACAGCGATATTTCTATTCATTAACCCTGAATTGCTAAACAAGCAACCAGTAGAAAAATGCCTTACATTGAGCTCCTGAAATGACAAAGTGCCACACAACCTATATACAGTTAGCGACAAAAATGTCGCTCTGCTTTTAAAAGGACTAAAAATGGATAAATTACATCATAATTAGATTTTATGAAAATTGCTCTGTAATCCGAATAATCACATCACACAGAGAAAATGATTATAAATGTCTCTGTTGAAAAACAAGAAACTTCTTTTTGTTATACAATGTTTTTGATCATAATATTTGCAATAAAGTTATGAATAAAAGTGAGAGTGAATCTACAAATATAGAAAGACTCTAACAAAACATCCATTTGTAACAATTTAAGCAATGATAAATAATACTGGTTTCATTTTTATCGATAATTTTTCCCATTTAGTTTTGCTTAATTTCGAGGAGAGCGGAGGAAAGTTTTATTTGATGCTGAGGATTAAAAGCAAAAATTATTTAAATATATCCTCTTCTATTTTTTGTTGCTTAAGGTTTGACGAGTTTTATGGAACTTATGCTGTGATGATAGCAAGTGAAATTTTAGTGGATTAGAAAAATTGCTGAAAGGAGCCAATGAGAGATGAATAATGTATCCATATATAATTGATATAACCAGTTAAACACTGTAATTTTAATTCCAAACCCCAAATAAAATTCTAATCGCTATATTAACTGAGCATTTCAGTCTAATCGATAAAATTTCTCTTGCTATCGTAGTATAAGTCTAAACTCACCAAAATGTCAACCCAAAGTGACTAAACAATGGGCAATTATAATCACTGACCCCAAAATAAGACCATTCACTCGGCTTTTTTCGACACAGCCATTTTTCACAGGAAATTAGTCTTATTGCTTAGTTTGACATAAGGTCAGCGAATAGCCTGATTTTCTTTCATGATTTTTTATATACACAGTAATCTCTTTTCCGAAGTAATTTTAGACTCCATATTTCTAAGGAAAAATTCTACCTCCTCATTAACTAAGGATATTTGTTTTTTTTGTTTGTTTTTTTGTTAAAGATAAATGCATTTCCAACGATTCTTGAAATAATAAATGATTTTTGTCCTGTTCTAAAAAATACCAGTTTGGAGAGTTAAGTATACATAAAATTCATATAACTACAAAACGTCGGGACAATTTATATAATACAGTCGTCAGTGTGTTGATCTTTTAAGCAACTGATAATCAACTCAGACTTTGCTGAGTGCTCAATAAATCTGGTCTTGCAGTAATACATATTTTGTCGAAAAATACCAATTCGCTATATTTACATTTAACACAACTATGAATATATGAATTCAATCAACCTCTTTGGTTGATCAGTGGTGCTTTGATGAAAAGATACCATTTCCTAACTGATAATGTTAACAGTAATCTGAAATCTATCGTAATAAAGCAAGAGTCGTAAAGGATGTAAGCAAATGTTATCAATTAATTAATGTTTCGTGTTGATGAATGTGCTTTTGGATTACACTGGATTTCCTGCTTTCACTCACCAAGTCGTTTTTAATTCAAAATTTGGACATTGATACCAGGGCGACGATGTTAGTTTACCGCGTTGATCTTGTTCACCGGACAGTCGTTTGCCAAGATCAAAATTCATACAATTTAATTGTTGTGCCAATTCATTTTTCTCAGCCTGTATCTGTATTTATGCATGTGCGTAAGCGTTAACATTATTTCTTCCGTAATTGTTCTTTAAATATGTCAACAAAATCGTTTATCTTGACATTTAGAAGCCGATGATCAGTGGATATGATGATCACTACAGTCAGAAGAGCATGATATAAAATATAAAAAGAGTCATTTTCCATAAAAATAATCTCCACAAATAGGATAAATGATTGGTTGACTGACTGTTCAAATTTTACTCATTTTATATATATATATATATATATATATATATATATATATATATATGCAGGTGTGTGTATGATACTGAACACTCAAATTCTATTGTGAGATTTGAACCCTAAAATCCAACACACTCCAATTTGTTAATGCAATTCCACAATTTTGTCATAAAAAGCATTGATCATTTTTTCTTTCTCGTCCCGATTTAACGGCTAACAGTGCGTGCTGTTTCTAACTGGTCACTCATTTAAGTATTGAACTGACTGATCGCTATTTAACTTCTGTGATTTGGCGTGAACAGGTACTTTCAGCATCCCTTGACCATAGAACTAAGAAGCCAGTTGTGGCCTGCCTGGTGGCAATAGTAGTTACAAATTTTCCATTGGCATCAATGGTTGGTATTTCATCCCAAATAAGAAACAGAATTTTTAATTCTGATTTCTCAACGCTCACAGGAAAAATGTAAAATTGGAAAATTGGCGCAAAACAATCTTCCTATTTTCACTTGGCGTTGTACTACGGGGTCATTTAATCCATAAGGTGATTATTTCCCAAGAGGTTGGCAATAGGAAGCTTTGCTTACAGTTGTATCTTTCACAAAGATATCAATCGTGGTAGGTCCATTCATGTTCCCAAACATAATCAGCATGACCGCTTTACTGCACCAAGAACTTTTCCTTTAGCAGAGAGTCAGTATGCTTTCATTCCCTGGATAGTCTTTTCGACTGAGGCTCGAAGTATTAAAGCCACGTTTATCCGATTTGTAAACATTTTCTTGACAAAAACATGCTTCCCCGCACATATAAAACATTTTTCTGTAAATTTCACATCGTTTGCACTTCTCGGTCACCAGAAAATTTAATGCTTAGAGAACTGTTTGATTTGTCAACATTTTGAATAGCCTCAAAACAAATATTTTGCAAGATTGAAATCATTTTTGCTATAAATTAATTCCAAACAATGCAGGTTTACATTAATGGAAAGAAAGACCCGAATCAATCAAAAAATTCCCCTTATTTATTGGATGACTATCGTATATATATATATTTATATATATATATATATATATATATATATGATAGGTCCCTCCTCAGTCAAAGTGGGGGGTTGTCCCCGTGGCGTAATGAACTGTGGCCTCGAAGTTATCGAGTTCGAATTTCACTCACGTTATTACGTCACTTTCCCTTGGGAAAAATATGAAATCCCTTATCCCCTCATCTATGAGTTAGATAGCTTCACTGCTGCTCTTTTACAAGAATTTGATTTATATGCCATTAAACTAAAAAACTAAACCAAACAATCCTCTGTCCAACAAATTCCCCTTTTACTCGTCGAATGAACCTCATTGAATGAACCTCATATATTAAACGAAACTTTGTCAGTATCAAATTGGGTCGGGTAGCAAAGTATGCACATTGCCGGTTTATAGGATTATGAGATTGCAGCAATTGAATTCAGAATTAGTTTTTACCAACTGAAAATTAAACTTTTTAAAGAAAACATTTTCCTCACTTAGAGCTTAACTACCGTTTTACTTAGATTTTGGCACGTCACCTCTTCAAAGAAAAAAATTGTACATACGAGAGTGTGAATGTTGATCTCTAATAATTTCCATGGCTTCACTCACGGTTAGCAGCTGAATTTTAATCTGAAAATTTCCCTGTATAATATTTGATCTATGAGGGGTATCGTCGGATTAAGTGCTTTTACAAGAAATAAGATTACGTAATCAATATTTGTTATATGAACTTTTTTATTAGCAATCTATCTATCTATCTGAGTGTGCGTGTAGGTATGCATAAATATATGTATATATAAATATGAGTAAATTTAGTTTTATTCTTACACTTTCATAATCCTTATTCTTTGTAAGGAAACAAGAAAGGTTTTTAAAAATTGATGACATTCCTTGTTCAACGCACATGCGCATGCGCGCGCACACAGACACACACACTCACACACACGTATGTGTGTATGTGCGTATGCGTATGTGTGCGTATGTGTTTGATTAGAAAGAATAAACAAGGTAGCTAGGATTTTTAAAAGATTTTTCTTATTTACAAAGGAATGTAAATCCAGATCGAATGAATGTAAAAATCATTTAGAAGCTTCCGAATTTCGCAGACTTTCTGATGTGTCTTCAGACATTTTAAAAATAGTTTTATTTTTATGGAATTTTGTCGAAATCAATTTCCACTTTCGAAAGAATGCTGTGAACTGGCTTTTTCGTGATTGTTTTAAACGAAGTTGACGTGAACTCCTTGTCTATGTCGGATAAACAACTACTACGATCTATACCAAAGCACCATTAGAAATCTTCTCAACAAACACACATCACCCAAAGCCCCCATACAACAAATTTTGTAAAAAATCATCCGGATATCATACAAAATTAACACTAAAAAATACTCGTAGACTCATGAAATTATAACACTCGTCACTAAATACATCTGAATACCCACTACACTTATAAACTTACCGAACTGACATATTTCATTTACTGCAGTTGTGTTGACACTGCTTTTACACAGTACATTCGCACTGCACTTATACAATCACTTTACTTGTAGTTATACAATCAGTGAACTCACGTACACACTACTCTTGTTCACACGATGTATTCGCAAAAATACAGCACTCGTGCAATCAATGCACTTGTGCAATCAATACATTTGTGCAGTCAATACATTTGTACGATCCTATTTAAAATCCTATGTATACACATAACTTTACTCATAACTTCGAACGATCATTTGTTGATGTAATACTTCTGGGCTTTAAAATCTTGTTTGACGAAACAAATATTCATAACGTAATTTTCCATATATTACACACTAAACATTAATTAAGCGAGTAAAACAAGTACTAAATATCAGTGATAGAGCATAATATCTAAGTTAGGATATTATTGTGCAGGCAATCAAATTCCGATGATCGCATAAGCGAGAAACTAACAATCACCAAGCGCCGTTGACTCCATGTCTACACTATCCTACCAACCCACAAATATATATATATATATATATATAAATAAAAATGTAAATGTTTGTTACTAACCGATAATCTCTAGTTTTATACCACTAATTTGTTTAAAATTTCAGAGAGTATTTTATTCGAATTTTTGGGTGTTTTTATATACTTATCTAAAAATATTTCAATAATTAAAAAAAATATTTTTAATAAGTCGTTTTTCTCCGAGAAATGCCAACCTCGAATTATGAAGGTAAATATTACTTCCCTTTTTTCAAGAATTTGTAGGGAACGAATAAATAAATAAAAAAATTTAAAATAAAAATAAATAAATAAATGAATAAAAAGAAAACTATTAAATTTACAGAAAACTCCCAGATATCCATAACAGGAAAAGGGGATGACGCATGCGTAAAAGAAAAAAGGCTTTCGTTTTGACAAAGGGAGCAAAGTATTCTTTCTCTTTCAGGCCGTGTCCGTCGAACCAACAACACCATTTTGCTGTCTGGTGTTTTAGGCACCACGCATACGTCTTTGGTAGCAGTCTTCTCTCTATCGGTCAAGCATTATGCTGAAATATACAAGACCCACGAATGAAATGTAAACTAACTCTCACCGGACTTTGACAAAACTTCCAAAAGAAAACTAATCCATATGGAAGCCCTAAATACTAAATGCGGACACATACATACATGAAACGAATTAATGTATTTTTGACACCTTAAACTGGGGGATTCAACCATTTCAATGTATTCAGGAAAAAAACCCTCATCCACGGAATGGTTGTTGAACCCAGTAAATAAAGGAAAATATAAAAGAAAAGTCTTCGTCTCTTATCTATCTTTTCTTTTTGTATATTTCTTTTGGGACTTTCTTTGGGCAAGGCATTGCGCCAGCCAGTCAACGTGGGGTAAAATAATATTACCAAAATATGGAGTCAGATATCTAACGGCAACACAGGCTTGCCCCTAACTCCTGATTCCTCAGCTACTCAAACCTCACAAATTTTACATGGGATTTTTTTTCTGTTTTTTTTTTTTCAATATGACATTTTTTTCTGTTATTTCATTCGTTTATTATTATCGATAAGACACTAAACTTTAAAGCATATTTTGTCAGTTCAGTAGTAACGAATTGTTTACTAAATATTTAATTTTCTGTTTCTGTTTAACTTCAACGTAAAAAGTTTTCTTTCGTTAATAAACTTTAGAAATATTAGAAACATGCATTTTCTTTTTTTTTCCCCATTTAAACAAACTGAGTCACAGCAACGCGTGGCCGGGTACAGCTAGTATATATATATATATATATATATATATATATATATATATATGTGTGTGTGTGTGTGTGTGTGTGTGTGGTTAGGCAGTAGTCTTTCATTTAAGTATGTTTGATTAGATAATAAAGACACATTTTGTCTATATAATTTTATTAAGATCCTTTCAAGTTTCCTAATAAGTGTCTTGATTTCAGGTTGGAATTAGTGGATGAACTTACCAAAATTGTCCCGAGCGTTTTCTGACCTTTCATTGGTCATCATCAGGGGTTGCTTGCATCTGTAAAGAGTTTTGAAAGTTTTTAGTTTTTTTTTAAAAATAAAATAACATAATTACGTAAACGCAGAGTTGGATAAAACTGAGATGCTAATGAATTTAAAAACAGAACGATATCAACGGAAATAGAATATTATCAAGAAACATGGAATATTTAAAAAAACAAAACAAAACAAAAAAAAAAACAAAACAAACTAAAGGCATTTCAAAACATTGTCGCTATTTTCAAAATTAATTCTATTGATTTTAGGTTTTTTGTTTTTATATGTTGGGCTTCTAGGATTTGTAGTCGTAGCTTATTTATTTCGTGTGCTATTATAGGAGTGTTTTCAACAAGAATTTTTCGAAATTTCGATTTGGGAATAGAATGGGTTTTAAGATGTGTACTAATAGACACAAGCAATATTGACCGATTTCCCACGTTCACATATAAAAACCTACTAACATTAATCCCTGCACCCTCAATTTCCATAGTGAATGCACTTTCCGTTATTGTTGTGTCCCCGGAAAGGGTCACTAATGAAAACACAAACACGGATATTAGATAACAGATTATATTACACAAGAAAGAGTTACACAGAAAAGGTAAGAAGTCTCGTATTGTTCGGATAACACCGATATTGATCTGCCTTGTGGCAGCGAAAACTCCCCGTACTAATAACGGTGAGAAGAGTCCATTATGGTGAGATTGTTAAGGCTCCCACAACATGTCCTCGCTTTTTGTATGTCTGACTCTGTTTTTTAATTATTTTTCTGTTTTTACACAGTCCTTGGCCCAATGTACTTTTCCACTGCGGTAGCAAGCGCTGGGTGGGTTTTTTTTTTGTTGTCACTAGTCTGCCTGTGTTGAAATTTTGGATAATCATATTTTTTCTCTCTTTTACCGAAGAGTATGATTGGGATCTATGCTTGACTTTCTATTATGGTGAGATGGTAAGCAACACCAGACTCCTCGATATTTTTTGAGTCTTTTCTGATACTCACAATCCTCTGACAGTCTTCAGCGAGTTTTTGAAGTGTGAGATCGGGTTCTCTAATTTCGACAAAACTGATTTCCGCGTCTTTTGCCGACACTAGACCTTGTGCGAATATCAGACATTTGAAGTTATCTTCTGAAAATTCGCCTAATTTAAAATCGTCGTAGTCTTTATTGACGACCGAGGCAAGCCCTAAATAGTCATCACTGTCCCTTTTTGTTAAGTTGAGACATTTCCATCTTTTGTGGAATAGAGACGTTTTAGAGCGGAATAGTTCTGACAGTAATTTAACCGTTTCTAAAAAGCCTAGTACGCAAGTTTTTTTGGTAAGATATAATCTACGAACATGTTGTGTTCCACAGTTTCTGGCTTTCGTAGAAGTAGCTGGACTTTTTTTTGCATCAGTCCAATCGGCACAGTCGGTAATATTGATATCTTCATATCTTCTGTAGTATGCCTCAAAGATCTTATCCTCATCTGGTGCGTAGGAAAATGTTTCGAGCGCGTTCCACACTGCATTTTGAGTGAAAATAGTAGTACTATCTGTATGGTGGTTATTACTTAGACTTTTAAAAAGTGCTTCTTGTTATTTGTGCAATTCAAGGAAGAAACGTTGTTGTTTTTCCTCGTTTTTCAAGATTCTTTCTGAAGTTGAAGGAGTTTTTCCTCATTTTTTTGTTGGGACTCCATTTGGAACTTCATCATTTGTGCAAACATTTCTTTAAGGTCTTCCATTTTTTTTAGACTTTAAAAAAAATTTCTATTCAAAAAAGTCTTTTTTTTTTCTGGAGTGGGGGGGGGGTTACTTCAGTAGATATCCCCAGAAATCAAGAATAATTACTGTGTGTGTGTGTGTTTTGTGCAACACAAACTGTAAGTGCCGAATCAAATTTTTCTCTCTGAAGTGGGAAGAAAGAAAAATATGAAAATCACTTTTTGATTACGTAACAATCTTACTTACAGATTTTTTTTCTAAATATCCGCTATCTGACACACTCCGTCGTTTGTACAATTTGATACCTTGTAGTTGTTTAACAAAAATCTTGTTCGGTTCGTTGTATGCTGGAACTTTGTGGTAGATTCTTTAACAACTAGTAGTTGGGTATCTCTTTGTTGTTGCGATGTATCTTGTTGTTGCCAGTATCTTGTGCGATTGACCCCTTTGCTTGTTGGAGAGTCCCTTTTTTCGTTCCAGTTCCTCGTCGCCAGTATGTTGTGGTCCCGGAAAGGGTCACTAATGAAAACACAAACACGGATATTAGATAACAGATTATATTACACAAGAAAGATAGAGTTACATAGAAAAGGTAAGAAGTCTCGTACTGTTCGGATAACACCAATATTGATCAGGCTCGTACTAATAACGGTGAGAAGAGTCCATTATGGTGAGATGGTTAAGGCTCCCACAACAGTTATAAAGGAACAATCATAAAAACACTTTTTTCCAATGCACCTTAATCATTCTAGCTCCATAGCCTTACATCTTAAAACCTATTCTATTCCCAAATCGAAAATTTCTAACTTTCAAAACTCTCTAAAAACACTCTTTACACATGCAAGCAACCTCTGATGAGGACCAATGAAAGGTCTGAAAACGTTCGAGACAATTTAGGTAAATTCATCCACGAATTCCAACCTGAAACCAAGACACTTATCAGAAAACATGAAAGGATCTTGTTAAAATTATATAGACAAAATGTGTCTTTATTATTTAATCAAACATGCTTATATATATATATATATATATATATATATATATATATATATATATATATATATATATAAATTCACAGTACAACTCCAATGGGATATTAATTTTTAAAATAAATAGAGTTATGGTTTTAATAAGAGATCAACTAAAATGAATCTGAAAATAAAACCTGGGGCGTCTTTCAACAGACTATTTTCATTAGTAAAATGATAATTTTCATAAGTAAGATGATAATTTTTTAAAACCTGGGGCGTCTTTCAACAGACTGTTTTCATAAGTAAAATGATAATTTTCATAAGTAAGATGATAATTTTTTGAAAAGTATTGGTCGAAAACCGCCTCAGGTTTTATTAAGAAATTTATCGATCTTTTCCTAAAATTATGACTATTTGTTTTTAAATATATATATATATATATATATATATATATATATATATATATAATGGTTTATCTTTTATATTTTCAACAATTTTCAATTTGCTTATCACACTCTTTTTTTTCATCTTTTGCCATCTCTTTAAAAAACTTGAAGATTCATCAAAATGGGCTGGCACAAGCACACTAAGTGAAAAATAAAACTAAAAAATTGATTTTGTGTTATTTTGATTCTCAAAATTTCAAATGTATACATTTTTTAAACTTGAAATTCAGTTTAAGTAATTTAACATGCTTTCTGATTATGTAATCTAAGTTTACGGCAGATACTCGCAAGCGGTTTTTAATATATTTGCTCAGTGAACAATTTTTGTAAAAAGTATTTTTCAGAAATGTATTTCTTTTTCTGTTGCTTTACTTTATTGTTGCTTGAGATGTTAAATTTTTTAAATGTCTTTGTATCCTTTAGTGCAGATTACAAGCTTACACAATTTATGTTCAAAAAATGAATAATAACAGCTCATGGGGTCATTCAAGTCAAAAATTGATATTAAGTCTTATTACTACTAAAGGCATTTTTATCTAAAATGTTCTAAAGCGTTATGATCATTGCAGATAGATAGATATAGACAATGAAATACATAGTTAGATAGACTGAGATAGATATGAATAGATTAAAAGATATGAAGAGAATCAGACTGATAGTTAAAAAGTATTATGAAAGATTTTCAGACAAAGAATGAATACTTGTAAATAAATCCTATTTCCATTGTTTGTGGCTATTGCTTGTCTACTTGATGTTGCCAATAGATCAGAGAGCAAGTTTGAGTGGAGCTGATGATGTGGTCGGGTATCCGGTCTGTGTTCTGTTATTGATGCCTGGCACCCGACCAAGTCCTCGATTACACGATTGTGCCAACCAGGTGGGAAGGGCTTGGCAATTACGCTCGAATTAAAGTCGGGAGGATGATGTGGGTCCATTTCTATTGTGTACGCGACGAAAGACAACTGTTGGAGGCTGGGCGAGGGAGCACCATTCATCAGTCTGTTCACGTCTTGTAAAGTGGCTGAGTGTTCTGGGGTAACCGTGACGATGGTGGGATGCGATTGATAGCCCCGACATTCGATGCAGACAACGCAATCAGATTTGTTACTAGTTTGCTTCACTTGTGTCCAGCGTTTCTCGACAGCATTTGACCTGCAACTTGTGCCAACACCCGGATGCAGAAAAGAAGAGAAAAAAAGAACATCCTTTGGAGAAATACAACAACACGGCAACTTATATTTGAGCGTTTAATGAAAGACAATCGATCATTTACTCGACAAAGCAAAGATATTTATGGGTACAATTATTTGAACGTCAACGCACAAACACCTCAGTTCAATGATGCAGAAATACACAATCGGCATAGACGTTTTTCTTTCATTCATCCTATATATATATATATATATGTGTGTGTGTGTGTGTGTGTGTGTGTGTGTGTGTGTGTGTGTGTGTGTGTGTGTGTGTGTGTGTTGTTGTTTACGTATATATATACACACATGCTAGGTGTGTCTGGTTCGGTGTCAAATAAATATATGTCCTGGGTTCGATATTTTAATAAATGAGTTCATATATTTATTGTGTTTGTTATTCATTTTCAGTCTTTAGAGGTTTTCTTATTTTCCTGTGTTTTAGGTTAACTGAATATTTTTTGAGCAATTAGTTGAATGGAGTTTCAGGTATATAAAGAAATAAAATCTTGCAAGAAAAACTTTCAAGACGAACTCTGGAGAAAAGATTATCATAAAACGATGAAATTAAAGTGCCGAAGAAAAATTATTTGTTATCATGTGCAACATCGAGTCAAAAATGTACATAAATATACATAAGAATAAATAAATGAATAAATAAATAAATAAAATAGTTGTAGCATCAACTAAAATATTGCCTGTTTCCAATAAAGATATTGAAATATTCTCATCAGATAAAAGGTAAGTTGCACATGTCAATTCGAACAGTGGAAAACATCAGTTACACACACGATCTCCATTTCAAAATATGGCAGAATATTACAAATATTAATTTAGGTTAGTTTATTTGGTTTAATGACATATCAACCCTCAAGATGGTTATTTTATGCCAAATCTTATTCATACATTATATGATTTAAAGTAACTTTATTTTTAAACGAGCAAGAGCTCATTTGTTTATACACAGTTAAATGATTTTAAGTAAATTAAATGGTTAAGTAGTTCTATTTGACCAATAAATCGGACTCTAACAGGTACTACCACTCCGAGTCAGGGTGTAATAGCAATGAAGGGATACTTTACATTTCCGAAAGCTCTAGAACTGGAGCCTCTCCATCAGATACAGTTTAGTGTAATATTCAGGACATTTATTGGGGGCAGGGGGTCTTACTTCTCGGCAGAGATATAGTTGGTGTTTTCTAAACCCCAGCTGACTGGGCTAAAATATTGATTTGCCTTTTCTACAAAAACAAAACAGGTATATATAAGTCATTTTGCAATTGCGTTCACTGGTGATACGAAGCCAACAGTCTTACTTGGGTTTGCAAATATGACCTCACATACAACTAATGTTTGTAATTTTACTTTAGCCGAAAGCAGGTTTTCATTAATGTCCAATGCCTATTAATGGATGATCAGACTTGCTGAAAACCTGAATTCTGAAGACATTATTCTTTCTTTCGCGGTAAAAGACCAAAACCAGGAGAATCACTGTTGGGTAGTTTTTGTTCTTGAAACTTATAATTGACATTTCCATCACTGATGGGTAATCCTCTTTATTCATTGCAACTTTGCAGTTTCAATGAGAAATAACTTTGAATTTGATTTATTTATCTAATTCTGACAGAGTGAAAAACCCCAGATAATACAATTTGTAAATTCAAAAAAATATTACACAAACTAATATCGGAGAAAAATTCCATAAAAAAGAAATGACTAAAAACATTCGTACTTCTTGAAAATAATCAACCAATATCAGTGCCAAGTCACCCCCCCAAAAAAAAAAACCACCGACAAAATCCCATAAGTTAAAACTTAAGAGTGCTCAATACACAAAGTAAAGCAAAATGCGAATAACTATCTTGATGATCCGATTAGGTGAAACCTAGGTTGATTATTTCTGGCTCTGTTGATATTCGTATATATATATATATATATATATATATATATATATATATATATATATATATATATATATATATATATTCATCTAACATATTTCAGAATTAACAGTGAGATTAATATTATGTTCATTTATATTAAACTTTCAAGAAAAAATAAAATATTCAAAACCTTTTATGGTCAGGCGTACTCGACTCACACAGTTCTATCGGCATACAAACTGTCTCAAATCCTACAAAAAGAAACACATGAAGTAACTAATATTACAGAATTTTAATAACAAAGTAAACTGATTTAAAATTCTATGCGTACGATTTATCTGCTATCATGTATCTGTTCTATTGATTTGACACCTCTATCAACTTTATATCCTAACGGAATTTCTCCTCCTCTTCAAAAAGTTCTCTTCCTCTTCACTAAAAACGCCAAGATCCTCAGGAAATCTGTATTAATACTTTACACCTTCATCTCATTAAGGAACACTGACCGAAACAATAACAGTATGCATTACAATTGCACAACATCCTTTCCAAAGAAGACAAAAGTACAAACCGATTCAGACAAGTTGAACACAATAACAGTTAGTAGAAATACAAAATCATCCCATTGCATATATAAATAAAAACTAGTCCTTCAACATTACCCTCAATGATAATATTTCAGGCACAATATTCAAATTTGTAGAAGGTTCAACCAAATCGTATGTCTTCATGTTTTCCAGCGACTGATATTTGCTGTCGGTAGCTTTTTACCATTCATAGCAGGTGTAACATCTGCAATTGGAGCAACCGTAACAATAGAATCAGTATTTGGCACATTTTCAACAATTTCAGATTCTTCTTCCTTATTTGCATCCTCTCCGTGGACAATACAATCACAACCCACACAACTGGTTTGATCACGTCCATTCTCATGCCGATCATCAGTTTCCATGAACTGATTCTCCAAGAATACAGCATCATGACTTACAAGCGTTCACTTTGAAATTGGATAAAAGAACTTCCAACCTCTAATACCAGGTGGGTATCCAATAAACTCTACTTAGCTTTTTCTTCAAGCATTTAGCGCATCTCCCAGAGAATGTTTACATATGCCAAACAGTCAAGTACATAGAAATATAACTCATCCGGTTTCCGTTCATACTAATGTTTATATAGAGGGATGATCCCATCAGCATTGTTGACGTCAGCCAGAATACTGAAAAGAGTTCTGGAGACCTGAGAGGATTTAGCATAACTCAGATTTCAGTGAAAGCCCATCAGTTAACGCTTATGTGAAAAATACGCAAGGAATAATAATAATAATAATAATGATAATAATAATAATAATAATTATATGGGAACGCTGTAAACAGGTAAAATAAATCTTCACAGATATTCGGTGGGAAGCAGGTTAGTAAAATGCTTTTAAAAAAACCCCCCAAAAACATTGATTTATTTCCTGTATTTAACTGGAAAGTCATCAGAAGCCTTTTATCTCAAAGAATATCATCAGCCTATTTAGAATTAATCTAAGAATAAGTCAGTAGATATAAACCATAAATGTGACTCTGAAAAACCTGAAAGTAGTTAAGGGTTTTAGTTCGGGAAGTAAAATATAAAATAGCGGGAAAATAGACTTTAACTTAGTTAAAACTTAGGGCTACATATACTTCCCCTTTTTTTTTTTCGTGACCTGCGGTTCGCAAACAACCACTATGACTGCTCTCGGTCACATCTGTATCAGGCGCGCAGATCATAAACAACCTCTGGGTCTGGTATAGCCACACTATACCATCCATGATAAAAATGTCCAATAACAATATTACAAAACGTGGGACCCAAGCAACAGGCTTGGGTGTCATGGTCGGCAGGTGCTCTCTTGATAGCCCACATGGGAGATCCGATCGTCATCCTGCGAATGTGGCTGCTCTCTTTTCAGGTACATGAATGACGACTTTAGGAACCACAACTATCAGATACCAAAACGCAAAACATGGGCTAGGGAAGACAATCAACTTGTACTACACAGCTATTTTAGGAGCAACCCTTCATAAAGGGGAAATAGGAAAAGAATGGTAGAGATCTGGCAAGAATGTGTCAGTTTTCAGACAACAAGCCGATCAAGTTAAAACAATAATAAAAAAGGGATGGTTTTCTGACCTTGAAATACTAGAAATACAACAGAAAACACAGAAACAAGACAATACCATACCAGACACATGAAATGGCTCCAACCAAAAACAACATACCAGAAATGAATTGTCAACTTTTGAAAATGAAAACGCCACACTTTTGAAAATGAAAACGCCTCACAACCAAGTAACCCTAAGGAAACACTATCACAAGAACAAAAGATAAATCTAGAAAATATGTAAAGAATTATGAATAGTGAAAAGATTAATCTATCATCATTAAGAAACATAGAATGGAGAACACTTAAAACAGAAACGAACAAAATAAATCAAATACTACCTTACATATCAACGAATGATATAACCGAGTTAAATGAACTAATCTATGCAGGGGAAACATTAGTGTGTGAGAAAATTGGGATCCCCTCAAAACGCACGAAGAAACAGTCGAGGATGGGAAATTGCCAAGATGGGAAATTCGGCTGGAAACGCAGATAAAAAAAAATCTACGAAAACAGGCCAAAATGGTAAAACAAAAAGATCCTGGAATTCGTGGGAACAGAAAGGAAAAGACAACAAGAGGAAAATAACAGTACAACTTGAGGAAATAAACTAGAAAGTACTGGCGAAAGAAGAAAGATTAAAGAGATATCGACAAAGGGTAAAACAATACACACAAAACAGGACATTCCAAAACAACGAAAGAAAATTCTATCAAAACTGGGAGGGCATGACACAAAAACATACCAACAACCGGGCGCCAAAGAAACCAACCGATTTTGGGCGAAAATATGGAAACCAAAAAAGCATAACGAAAAGGCTGAATGGATAAACAATACGACAAGAGAACTAGGAAGACTCGAAGATGGCCCAAAAGCGGAAATACACATCGAACTACTAAAAAGACACTAAAAAAATATCAAACTGGAAAACCCCAGGCTATGATGGAATATATGTATTCTGGTTCAACAAATTCACCTCCATTCACGACAGACTAGCACTAGAAATGAACAGATGCTTACAAGATGCACAACTACCTGATTGGATGACCAAAGGAAAGACTACATTAATCCAAAAGGATTCAAGCCAAGGAACTGCTCCAAACAATTACAGACACATAACTTGCCTACCGATGATGTGGAACATATTAACAGGGAAGAGACCCACTTCCCGCTAACAAGCCGCGGATTGTTCCCTGAGGACCAGAAAGGATGCCGCAAATGATCCAGAGGCACAGCAGAGTTACTCTACGTAGATCAACACATCCTAAATGAAAGCAAGACTAGACGGAAAAACCTAGCTATGGCCTGGATTGACTACAAAAAGGCACATGATATGGTTCCGCAATGCTGGATTATAAACTGTCTCAAAATGTACAAAATATCGTATGAAGTCGTAAACTTCATCGAGAAAACCTTCATGGTTTTCTCGATGAAGTTTACGACTTCAACAGGGGAGTTGAATTGACAGCAGGCGGAAGAAGCTTGGCTGAAACAAAAATCCAAAGAGGTATTTTCCAAGGAGATGCACCATCACCCTTACTATTCATAATTGCCATGATGCGACTTAATCACATACTCAGAAAATGCACAACCGGATACAAACTTAGTAGATCGCAGGAAAAAATCAATCATTTAATGTACATGGATGACATCAAACTATTTGCAAAAAATGAAAAAGAACTGGAAACTCTAATACACACAGTTAGAATATACAGTGAGGACATAGGAATGAAATTTGGTATAGAAAAAATGTGCAATGCTTGTAATGAAAAGTGGCAAAGGACATAGAATTGACGGAATGGAACTACCAAATCATGACAAGATTAGAATGCGCGGAGAAAAAGAAAACTCTAAATACTTGGGAGTCTTGGAGGCTGACACCATCAAACAAGTGGAAATGAAAGACAAAATTTAAAAAAATATCTCAGGAGAACTAGAAAACTACTTCAGACAAAACTCTCTAGTAGAAACCTTATTAAAGGAATAGATACTTGGGCTCTGCCCCTCATTAGATACTCGGGACCTTTTCTGAAGTGGACAAGTGATGAACTTAAACAAACGGACCAAAGAACAAGAAAACTAATGACCATGCACAAGGCATTACGTTCCAGAGACCACGTTGATAGACTATATGTATCAAGAAAAGAGAGAGAAAGAACACTTGTCAGCATCGAAGACAGTGTTGATGCATCTATGCAACGACTCGAAGTCTACATAGAAAAACACGAAGGACTGATTATAGCCATCAGAATCGATATTGACAACATGATAAATAACAGAATGACAATAACTAGAAAACAAAAATGGGAAGTAAAACAACTCTATGGGCATTTTAAACGACTAATAAACAACATCTCACTCGACAAAACCTGGACGTGGCTAAGAAAAGGAAACTTTAAGAGAAAAACAGAATCTCTCCTAATAGCAGCACAAAACAACGTCATAAGAACCAATCATATCGAAGCGAGAATAGATAAGACGCAACAAAATAGCAAATGTAGGCTATTTGATGACAGAGACGAAACGATCAATCACATAATAGGCGAATGCAGCACAGAAAGAGTACAAGACTAGACACAACTGGGTGGGCAAGATGAACCTCTGGGAAATGTGCAAAAAATTTAAATTTGACCATACGAACAAATGGTATATGCACAGTCCAGGACCTGTCCTAGAAAATGACACATATAAACTCCTATGGGACTTTGACATACAAACGGCTCACCTAATCTCGGCCAGAAGACCAGACCTTATAATAATCAACAACAACAACAACAACAAGAAAAAAAAAAGAATTTGCAAAATTGTGGACTTTGCTGTCTCGCGTGACCACAGAATAAAACTGAAAGAATGTGAAAAGAAGGATAAGTACCTCAACCTTGCTAGAGAATTGAAAAAAGCTATGGAACATGAAAGTGACGATTGTACCAATTGTGATTGGTGCTTTTGGCACAGTAACTAAAGAATTATGAAAGTGTCTGGAGGACTTAGAAGTTGGCAGACGAGTGGAGACCATCCAAATGACAGCATTATTGAAGACGACCAGAATACTGAGAAGATTCCTGGAGACTTGAGGAGACTTGCTGTCACTCAAACTCCAGTGAAAAAAACCATCAGCTGACGCTGATGTGAAAATTGCTAAAGGAATAATAATAATAATAATAAGTTTGAGAACATTTGTAGATATGAGAAGCAATAGATTCACCCTATATTGAATAGGGCAAATTGGCACTTTGAGCATAGCACTGTCAGATTCACAGAATGTGCAATCCAGCCGTTCTGGAACAACGTTTTGCTTCTGTGTCCGAGGAATGTTGATACCACGTGATTTACAAAAAACAAAAAAACAAAAAAAAAAGACATGACCTTCTACAACTCATACCCTCTCCCATTGTCTGATTAAAGAATCGTAACTAATTTTCCTGTCACATTTTCCACCAAATTTACAAATTTTTTAAATTCATTAAATGCTTCACTTATATATTTCAGGAACATTGTGTGCACAAATCGGGATTTGTTATCGGTAAATGTAATAATGTAAGAATTGCCACCATAAAATATCACCAACATCACTGTGCACTAGTTCAAGCAAATAAGATGCACTAGATTCGTTGTTTCTGAAAAGATTCTTGCACAACTTTCTCTTGATGCATCCTTCATATAGGAATTTATTGGGAGAAGAACTTATATGCTTTATCTTCAGACGACATGCTTTCTGAACATTTCATACCAATGTGTTCTAGTCGCTCACGCTATATTTACTTGGAATCTATGTCAAGAGTAGTATTCAAGTCATGTCGAGGAATGGCGTGCATATGATACAAAGAGTTACAATATTAATCTACGCCATAATGTCGGTTCTTGTGGTAAATAGAAACTCCCTTTATAGAACACAACTCGTCCGCCGTGCTTATCTACCTTTCTTACTGAAAGTAAACTTTGGCCCAATCATGGAACAAACAAGACGTCCTTCAGTGTAACAGTATTGTTTGAAACCCTATCATTATCAATCACCAAGGCCAAAATAACAATGTAACTTCCCTTCACCTTCAGTATACGTCTCACTATTGTCACCAAGAGTCACTTTGTGAGTAAAATCAAACCTTTTATAAGAAGACAAATTAGATTTGTTGGAAGTCATGTGATCAGATGTACTAGAGCATATTATCCAACTACAGTCAATGTTACACTCCCTTTCGAAGTTCTAACAGTTTTTTGTGGCAACAAAAGCAGAACTGGTGACAGATATCGTATGAACAATATGACTGGTCGAATTTCTCTGACAGTGCTAAATATTATTTCGATGGCAACCTCTTCGCTGATCTTTTTGAATCCTTTTTGCCACCACGCGAACATGCCTTTGTCATTACGCTATAGGCAATCGCGTTTAAAATAGTGTAGATAACCATAGATATAGAATAAGCCATTTACTCGCTTTCCAAGAACCCAATAATTGGAGTCACTCACGTTTGATTTTGAAAAGTTTGCTTCACTGTCTTTCCTTGTGGTATCATTGAAGGTTTCACCATCAGAGGAATGTAAAAGTATATACCTTAATCTATCAAACTGCAGATTGTCTTCACTCTGCACATCCAATGAGGTAATCAACGCCTCATATTTATCAAGAGGAAAACTTGCAAGTAAATTGCGTGCAAGCTACTTATCAGTAATTGTATCTACCATTTCGTTCAAGTGATCTCATCAGGTTTTCATGCAATTTATGAGTTTAAGCATGTTACTTGCCAACTGGTAACGAATACTATAATACTTCTGGCGCAAAACTGTCAGTTGATATAATGAAACATTGTTATACTGTTCAGGTACGATAAAGGAATAATAAGATCACTTTCCTTATCCCGCGACTTATATCTCTGAACGTCTTCATCAATAAGGAAAACAGCAATCCCATTTACATATTTCCACAAACCGTACCCTTTCAGTATAACGCACATGGTAAATTTCTAGTCCCTAAAATTTGAACTATTAAGCTTCTCCACTTCAATTTTGTAGTTATGAAATGCTATAATTTCACAAAATGTTGAAGACTATCAAGTCTATCACAGAGTTCACGAGCATTGGTCTACGCCCATATCGCGCTTATACTTGACACCTTCTACTCATTAAGTAACACTGACTTAAACAATGACAACCAGAACCACAAAAGCACAAGGTCCGTTTCTAAGATGAAAGAAGCATAAACTGAATAAGTAAATAGAAACTAGCCCTTCAACAATCTGTCCAATATAGAGAAAGTAAACCTTTATGATCATAATAACCTTGATATTTTAAAAGTTATCCAGTATCGTTTTTTTTCATAAGTGTGTTGACAACTTAGACAGCTGCACTAGGCTGAAGTTTAAACTCTTTACAGATATTCTACACAGGTTTTGTAAACCTTTGAGGAAACCTAAAACTTGTCTTGATTTCTGAGTTTGATTCTAAAAAGAAAATATGCTAGTTTAACAATGTCTGTGATGCTATTTTTACTGTGAAGTCTCCATAAATGTATCAGAATGCACATAAGATTGTTTAAGCAACCTCTTCATGATAAACTCTTATTCCTCAGGAAAAAAAAATAATTTGGTATTATATGCTGCTGAAAAATACGCAAAGCCATGTTCAAGATAAGATTTGGTTAAAGAAAGATTCGTAAAAAGACAAACTTAACCTTGCTGTATATGTTGTATATTGACCTTCGACCCGGCCAAAACATACCATTCCAAAGTGATGCACCAGAAGGAAGTGACACATTCCAATGGCCAGTAATCGAAAGAAAACGCGTAGGTGGATTTGGCTGACGAAATGGGACAAGGTAAAAGCTCATGATACACTCATAGACTGATGCACCGGAAGAGAGTGACCTTTGAACTGCATATGACAGTTATTTCGGCTTGATGACGATCAAACATGCCATTCCAAAGATTGAGTGGGCGATTGAGTGGGCGATTGAACTATTATATAACTCGGTGAAGACAGGAAGTAGACGGAGTTAGAGACGAGATGTGGTAGGGAAAGCCACACCAGGCCGAAGGGGCCCTCGGGGCCCCCGATTGAGTTGGAAGTCAGAAGAGTTGGGCCCCCAGTAGTTTTGGAGACCCGTTGGTGATAAGATGTAGTAGAAAAAACCAGCACTCAGCAGAAAGCTGAGCCCCCGGGCCTCCGGTTGAGCAGCACTGGAGAACAAGAAAGACACAACACTGATGGCCATAAGAGTGGGGGTCAATATATTGCAGTTCTGTTCGGTCTCCAACTCCCTCTCACAGTAAAACCCTGAGTAACCCTTTTCGAACTCTTACAATAAAGTGAGAGGTACATATTTTTCTAAAGAAGGCTTCGCTCGTCTGTTTATCATTGTGTCGTTGTGATTCTTTCTGCATGAATCTGCATATGACAATACAACGCATACGTCAGTTGCGAGAAGTCATAAAGTGGAAAAATAATCAAGTCATTTCCATAATCTCGCAAACAAGAGTAAATTTGGTAAAACTAACGTTCTTTTTGATTCAACACCCCCGAAACAAAATACTTTCAATTCATTTAAACTTCTTTGGTAGTTAAGCAGTTTTTGTTTCTATTGGGATGTACAATTTTTAACCCCTCGCACATTGGTGACCAGCAACAACATTGGATAAATGCATGGTAGATTTACATTCAAAGATAGGTACATGTTTAAAAATTTTCCTTTTTTTGTACATTCTCCTATAAGTTCGAATGATTTTAAAACAGCTCTCTTTAACCCACGGATGGGACGCAAACACGTACTACCACTCCGGATCAGAGTGTACCTGGGAGTAATGGTAATGACGAAATATTGAACATTACCCAGAGCCCTCTGCGTTTTGGTGTAGAATAATCGACCTGAGAATTTGCACATTTTAACCAGATGACAGTAACAATTGTGAAAGGCCAACATGATGTTTCATGACGACAAAAATGTTAACAAACTTCATTGTTAAGATAATTAGGCACGCAATTTTCCTCTTTGTCAAGACATTTCGCAATCACGAATCACACAGGGGTGCATTCTTTTAATTTTGGTTCTACTACAAAATAATTAATTCAATATATCGAGACCAGTTTCTCTTAATTCTCAAAGATACTTTACATGAAAAAAGCCCACTACCTTAGACAAAGCGATCGCCAATTAGTCATGGATTGTAAAGCTAGTGCCACTGAATTTTAATATTAACCTCAGCAGGTAGGGTACTTGTCTGTGCGTCATGGTGCGGAGGCAGCATCCTATCAACTATGGGTGGGATCATAGTCTATCCTAGAGCCGACGCGAGTCAGCCGAGCAAAACGCTGAGCTATGGTTGCCCCCAGGACCACTTCACGCTCGAAATTAACAATATCCTGACACACGCGTGGAGAATCGATCTTATTCATTTGGTTTATAAGTTTTATTGAGGGCAAGAGAAAATGGCAAGGTTATGGCTGGGCATGCGTCAAGTTATGCTTTTATGGTTACCTATTTATATACTGAGTATCTTCACAAAGTCCGGGAACGTTCATTTAGCCAATGAAATGCATTTTCTTCTTTGATAGCTTAGGTGTGAATTTGTATATATATATATATATATATATGTGTGTGTGTGTCTGCGTGTGTGTGTCCCTGCATATAAAATCATATTAATCCGTGTTTGTGGGCGTATAATTCATGTGCGTACATTTGTGTATTTACCTTTGCAAATCAAACACTGAATTTTACATACTATTGGCTTAATGATTAGAGTGTTCGCCAATAGTCCTGGAGACCGGGGTTCTATCCCAGGTCGAGTCATACCATAGAGACTCAAAAAGTAGTACTTGATGCCGCCTTACTAAGCACTCAGCACTATAAGGTGAGGATCAAGAGTAAAGTGGAGCAATCCTGGGAATGGAGTAGCACCCTTCCATACACCTCGGTGTAGTAGCTTAAGTCACCAACTTTACCTTATATATATATAAGTAAAGTAAGTAAAGTTGGCGACCGAAGGCTCCCTTTTTATTAGCAACTCCTTTCTCTGGATTGCTCCACTTAACCCTTTATCTGTACTTTATAATGATGAGTGTTAAACAAGGCGGCATCAAGTACTATATATATATATATATATAACTATCTAATGGGTCAAACGAAATCTACCTAGGTTTCACCTTTCCGGATCGTCAGGATGAAGTTGACCAAAGAGGGTAGGGCAAACCATATATATAGCGTGTGTACGCGTGAGTTATTCTTCTCAATGCCTATAATACATGGGCTCGACAAGCTAAGTTCAAAGTCCGAATGAGGCTTTTTACGTTTCACAACGTTAATTTCTTTTTGGAAGGTATGAATCTTTTTCTTTTCACGTCATTTATGGGTAACTGGTAGGGCAACTAGTCTATGAGAAGAAAAGATTCTGAATTCAAAACCTGAAGTATGTTAATCAGAGAATGTACACATTGCTGTACCTTTCGGTTATCAGCTGGTTCTACACAAGTCAATCAACCAATAAAAACTAATCATCTGTGCAGTCTATTTGCAAATTTTCGGCTTTATTAATGATTTTTATCAATGTCGATGGACGAACATTGTTATTATTATTATTATTATTATTATTATTATTTACTCCTTGATAATTTTTCACATGAGCTAAAACTGATGTTCTTTCACTGGAGTTTGAATGACAGCAAGTTTCCTCAAGTCTCCAGGACTCTTCTCAGTGTTCTCAATAATGCTGTAGTTTGGATGGTCTCTTCTCGTCCTCCTACCTCCAAGTCTTCCAGTCTCTTTAATAATCCTTTGGTGACTGTGCCAGAAGCACCAATCACGATTGGTATCATTGTCACCTTCATGTTCCATAATTTTTTTGAATTCCCTAGCAAGGTCGAGGTACTTATCCTTCTTTTCACATTCTTTCAGTTTTAATCTGTGGTCAGCCGGGACAGCAAAGTTCACAATTTTGCAAATTCTCGCTTTTTAAAAAATTATTTTTACAAAATGCATTATACGGTTGCTATGATAATTGTTTAAAATTTGATAATAATCATTATCAAATTTTCACATCAGTAGTAACGAGCAACTGCAGTAATTATTATTATTATTATTATTACTCCTTGATAGTTTTCACATCAGCGTTAGCCGATGTTCTTTCACTGGAGTTTGAGTAACAACAAGTCTTTTCGGGTATCCAGGACTCATCTCAGTATTCTGGCTGTAGTTTGGATTGTCTCCTCACGTCGTCTTATTTCCAAGTCCTTCAGTCCTTTTACGAAACCTTTGGTGACTGTAACAAGAGCACCAACGACAATTGGTATAACTGTCACTTTCATGTTCCACAGTTTTTTCAATTCTCTAGCAAGGTCCAGGTACTTATCCTTCTTTTCGCTTTCTTTCCATGAGAGTTTTTCACACCAGTATTAGCTAATGTGTTTTCTCTGGAGTTTGAGTGACAACAAGTCTCTTCAAGCCTCCATAATTCTTCTCAGTATTCTGGCCAATTTTAATAAGTTTGGATGGTTTCTACTTCGAGTTCTTTTACCAAGCCTTTTGGAATTGTTCCGAGTGCATCAATTACAATTGGTATCACTGTCATTTTCATGTTCCATAGTTTTTTCAGTTATCTAGGTACTCATATTTCTTTTCACTTTCTTTAATTCTATTCTGTCTGCCGGGATAGTAAAGTCCACAAATCGACAGGTTCTCTTTTTTTTTAGTTGACTATCACTAGCTTTGGTCATCTGGCCGAGATTAAGTGATCCGTTTGTATATCAAAATTCCAGAGGAATTTGTGTACCTCATTCTTCAGGACAGATTCTGGGTTGTGCATATACCATTTGTTCGTATGGTTAAATTACAATTTCTTACACAATTCCCAGTGGATCACCTTCTCCACCCAGTCGTATCTTGTCTTATACTCTTTCAGTTTTAATTTGCTGCATTCGCCTATTATGTGATTGATCGTTTCGTCTCTATCACCACATAAGCTACATTTGCTGTTTTGTTGCGTCTTATCTATTCTTGCATTGATATAGTTGGTCCTTATATCGCTGTTTTGTGCAGCTATTAGAAGAGATTCAGCCTCTCTCGTAAGGTTTCCCATTTTTAGCCACGTCCAATTTTCTCGCGTGATATGTCGCTTTGTTTGTGGCTTGAAATAATCATAGGGTTGTTTTTTTCCCATTTCTGTTTTCTAGTTATTTTCGTTCTGTTGGTCTTCGTGTTGTCTGTATTGTTTCTGGTGGCTGTAATGAGTCTTCCTCCGCGCATTTCTATGTGGTCTTCTAGTAGTTATATCGATGCATTAACGTGGTCTTCTAGTAGTTATATCGATGCATCAATGCTAATAAGTTCTTTTCCTCTTTCTTTTCTTGACACATATAGTCTGTCAACATGTAAGGCCTTATGCATGGTCATTAGTTTTCTTGTTCTTTGCTCTGTTCAGTGCATCTCTGGTTCACTTAAAGAATGGCACCAAGTATCTTAAAAGAGTGACAACTCAATTATTTATCCCTTTTATAAGGTTCCTGCTATATAGTTTGGTTTCGAGTAGCTTTCTTATTCTCTAGAGATACTCTTTTTTGATTTTTTTTTTCATTTTCACTAATTTGACGGTGTCTGCTTCCAATATTCCCAAAGTGTTATTAATATTTACTCATTAGAATTTTTCACATCAGCGTTAGCTGATGGTCTTTCACTGGAGTTTGAATGACAGCAAGTTTCCTCAAGTCTTCAGGAATCTTCTCAGTATTCTGGTCGTTCTCAATAATGCCGTAGTTTGGATGGTCTCCACTCGTCCGCCAACTTCCAAGTCCTCCAGTCCCTTTAATAATCCTTTAGTTAAATACCAATCACAATTGTCCTTTAGTTAAATACCAAATACAATTGTCCTTTAGTTAAATACCAATAATCCTTTAGTTAAATACCAATCACAATTGTCACCTTCATGTTCCATAGTTTTTTCAATTCCCTAACAAGGTCCAGGTACTTATCCTTCTTTTCACACTCTTTCAGTTTTATTATTATTATTATTATTAACTCCTTGAGAGTTTTTCACATAAGCTAAAACTGATGGTCTTTCGCTGGAGTTTGAGTGAAAGCAAGACTCTTCAAGTCTCCAGGATTCTTCTCAGTATTCTGGCCGTTCGCAATAATGTTGTAGTTTGGATGCTCTCCATTCGTCCTCCTACCTTCAGTCCTTTTAATAATCCTTTGGTGACTGTACCAAAAGCACCAATCACGGTTGGTATAATTGTCACTTTCATATTCCATAGTTTTTTCAATTCCCTAGCAAGATTCAGGTATTTATCCTTCTTTTCACTTTCTTTCAGTTTTATTCTGTGGTCAGCTGGAAAAGAAGAGTCCACAATTTTGCAAATTCTCGTTTTTTTTTTTTTTTTTTTTTTTGTTGTTGATTATTATAAGGTTTGGTCTTCTGGTCGAGATTAGGTGATCCGTTTGTATGTCAAAATCCAGTAGAAGTTTATGTGTCTCGTTCTCCGGGACAGATGCTGGTTTGTGTATATACCATTTGTTCGTATGGTCAAATATAAATTTCTTGCACATCTCCAAGTGGATCACCTTGCCCTTCCTGTTGAGTGTAGTCATACTCTTTCTGTACTAATTTGCTGCATCACCTATTATGTGATTGATCGTTTTGTCTCTATCCCCACATAAGCTACATTTGCTATTTTGTTGCGTCATATCTTTTCTTGCTTCGATATGATTGGTTCTTATGGTGTTGTTTTGTCCTGCTATTAGGAGAGATTCTGTTTCTCTCTTAAAGTTTCCTTTTCTTTGCCACGTCCAGGTTTTGTCGTGTGAGATGTTGTTTATTAGTCGTTTAAAACGCCCATATAGTTGTTTTTCTTCTCATTTTTGTTTTTTAGTTGGTCCTCGTGTTGTCATAATCGTATTATCATTACTGTTGTTGTGGTGATTATTATTATTATCATCATTATTATTATTATTATTATTTCACTACTTTCAAATTTTTTTCCATCAGCGTTAGTTGGTAGTCTTTCACCAGTGTCTGAGTGACTGTAGTCTGAATTTTCTTGCCGATCTTAACAATGCATTAGTCTGGATATTTTCGATTCTTCATCAGATTTCCAATTCCTCGAGTCTCTTTTCCAAGGTTCAAAATAATATAAAGCGAAAAAGAATTAGGGGAAGTGGAGGAGGAGGAAAGTTGGTAGAAGATAAGATAGAGAAAAACGAAAAGAAAACTTGGTAAAACGAAAAATAATTCTAAATCCGAAATTACACGAAAGTTGATGACATTAAATAAAGAAAGAAACCTAAGAAGAAAGAAATGGAAACAAAGGAGAGTTAGGCTTGGTTGTTGACTTTCAAGAAAAAATGAGTGAAAGATCGAAAGTTATTTAGGGATGGAAATTGATACATTATGAAGATATAGAACAAAAGAAATGTATTCTTTATTTTTTCTTTACATATTAAACTAAGCCATGTTTGTATAACATTTAGATAAAAGTACATGGACGGGTAATGAAGATGTTAGGTCAAAGGATAAAGGACAGTATGGGAAGATACAATCAAAACGTGGGAGAAGAGCAAAGTCATAAGATAATGGATCATCTTAATTGTCAACATCTGTGGAATTTCCATACGTCTAGCAATTTTTCCTTGTTGTTGATGCATTTGTGTGTATAATGCAAGTGTCAGTTTAAGCGTATTTATTTGCTCTTGTGACTCTTATCTTTGGCAGGAGGAGGAGGAAGTGTAGGAGGAATTATTCATTTGCATTTCGACTGATGCATAACCTGGCAAAATGTCCTCTAGTGGATATGGTTGTGTGATTGAGACAAGGATTAGATGTGTCGTTTTTTTCACTGCTGCGTTTAATCATCCAGGTATAGATTATTGTTTTTTCAGGGTTCTTTGTCAAAGAGCAGAACAACAATGATTTTAATAAGCTGATGGGATCAACGAAGAGAGAAAAAAGAATAAAGAAAAAGTTAAAAAGAAAGAAAAGGGAGTGAAGAAAAAAGAAAAATAGATCATTTATGAAAATAAAGGCAATAACAAATGAATAGCCAAAAGAAACCAGAAGAAATAAAAAGAACGTGTGAGTGATATATGTATGTATATATATATATATAGTGAGAGAGAGAGAGAGGCGGGGGAAAGAGAAAGAGGTTGGGGGAAGAATGAGTAACAGAGATTTAGATGGAAGACGAGAAACAGCTTCTCCAATTCCCAGGGTCGCCTGTAGAATGAATGGCGTCGGTGATGACAGCGGCAATATCAGAGGAAAGCTTTTTAGGTGACGGGCGATGAAAAGGGCGGGGTCGGTGAAACGCCGGGTGTCCGTCACGCTGAAGTTGTTATGATTTTCCCCTTCTGAGTTACTGATTTTGTGCCTGTGATTATAACTTCCTTTTCACACCTTTCATTCTTTATTAGATTAGAGATGCTGAGTTGATATTTAAACACGCACACACAGAGGAATACTTACACAGGTACAGAACACACACACACACACACACACCCTTGTTCTCTCCCTCTCTCATTGTGTCCTTCTGACGTGTACATTCGTGACCAAACGTGTGAACAGAGTTATGTAAATTATACTCTAACAACACGTGCAATGTGCTTGGCAGGCATTCTGTGTCTACAATTATTTTTATGTCATTGCCTCTGCAGAACACTGAGATTGACTGGGATAAATTGTTTACAAATATATATTTTTGAATATCTATCTATATATCTTTCTATGTACATAAAAAATAAACATTTTTCAAGGATCTGTATATCTACACACTCCGTGTTAGCATCAAAGTGTCATTCTTTGGTCCTCTGCTGGGGATCAGAGTGCTGTATATGTGCGCTCGGTTTAACTTAGTATTTCCTAGTTAATTATAATGTGTTATGCTGGCCCAAAAATCTTGGAGTAGTGCAAATGTCACGTGTTTGCTTACCCGCAGATCGGTTGTTCGAATAAGACTGGATTTTCTTGATAATTTTACATATCTGTTTGCTTTTGTGTGTCAGAATTTATGGACTGAGAAACAAAGAAATATGCAGTAAAAGTCATTCTAATTATCATTTTAATGATTATTATAGAGTGTACCAAAAGATCCTTTTATTACAGATATTTAGTTGAAACCTTATTTCATGTACACATTTAAAGTCGAGCAATTATTATAATTATTATTAAACTCCTTGTAAGTCTCCAGGACTCTTCTGAGTATTCTGGCCGATCCCAAATATGCTGTAGTCTGTATAGTCTCGATTTTTCCTCTGATTTCCAATTCTTCTAATCCTTTGGAGACCGTTCCAATCACACCAACTACAAATGGTTATCACCGTCACTTTCATGTTCCACATCTTTTTTTGTTCTCTGGCAAGGTCCAAGTATTTGTTTCTCTTTTCGCTTTCTTTTATTTCTACTCTGACGTCCACCAGAAGGCCAAAATCTACAAGTTGGCAAGTTCCTTTTTTTCTTTTTCTTAAATTAACAACTCGGTCTGGTCTTCTAGCTGGAAATGAAAAAGTATCTGACCATACGACCCAGCATTGATTTAAGCATTTTAAGGATGGAAACTTGACACATGCAATAAAGCTCAGAAGTTTTAGATTATAAAATTTTAAAATGCAAAAGGAGAACCTGGCCACCAGCTCTTTAAAAAATTCGAATGATGTCATTTGTAGAGTACCATGTATACTTCAAAAGCATACAAAATCTTTTTATAAGTTCAACATGAATTTTGAATCAAACGAAAATACTCTTGATACACGATTATATATATATATATATATATATATATATATATATATATACGAGGGTCTTTGAAAGAGGATTTTTTGGAAAAACGCAAAATAATTCTTTTACCCGAAATGTAAGATCTGCATTGTTTAGAATTGATTTAAAACAAAAGTTATTTTGATTTCGAAAAAAATGTTTGTTTTGAGGCTATTCAAAATAGAAGTAGATTAAACAGCGTTCTTCAGGCGTGAACAGAAGTCTGTCATTAAATAGTTGGTGACTGTGAAGTATAAACCGAGTGAAGTTTACAGAAAAATTTATGATCTTTACTGAGAAGCATGTTTGATTGAGAGATTTTTTTACAAATGTGCTAAACATGAATTTGCCACTACGAGCTTGAGTCGAAAAGACAATCTTTGGAATGTAAATACACCGACTCCTCAGTTAAGAAAAAGTTCCGGGCGCCGCGGTTTGTAGAGAAGGTCATGCTGACACCTTCTGGGACATGAAAGGACACATTACAATTGATTTCCTTGTAAAAAGCGCAACTGTAAACAGGGATTCTTGTCAACTCCTGGGGCAACATTAACCTTATATACTGAATGATCCTTATATATATATATATATATATATATATATATATATATGTGTGTGTGTGTGTGTGTGTGTGTGTGTGTGTGTGTTCGTGTGTCTATTTCTTCATAAATACGCTATAACATGGAATAATATCAGAATAGTATTAATCTTCTTTAATTGCAAACGACCTACTCACATAACACACAACCACATTGACACACGATCTTCCCACTTTAATCATAATTTGACAAAAATATGAGATTTAAATGAATAAAAGTATTCCATCTTAGCTAAAGAAGTTTTCTTTACCTGAAACTACATTAACATAAAACTCCAATAACTTATATCAAAATGTGTGGGTGGATCTGTAATGGTTATAGGTAATTTCCTTATTTGGAAACAATGCAACCCGTTTTCTTTTCAATTGTGTTTTATGACAGTCGTAAAGTTATTTTATATTTCTCTATACTATGTATTTTTGGTTTAAATGGTTTTATTTTGAATCAAATTCCTTTATAGACATTATAGATGAATAAATAAAAATCTCGATTATGTTTTGTTTTATCAAATCAAAAGAAGAGTTTGACATTATCCAACCAATGACAAAACTACATCTCTTGACACAATTCGGAAAACCTGTTTGTTAATCGAAAAAAAATAAGCAAGCCTTGAAATTCGAAGCTAGAAAAAAAGTTTTCAATCAGAGAATAGATCAGACAGAGAAAGATTTTTACCCTTGTGAAACCTTTCTAATATTTTTCCTGTCACTGAGAACCCTTACAAAAAAGAATTATAACATAAGTTTTTTTCACAAGCGTTAGCTGATGGTCTTTCACTGGAGTATGAGTGACAAAAAGTCTCCTCAGGCATCCAAGACTCTTCTCAGTATTCTGGTAGTTTGAATGGTCTCGGCTAGCCTTTGGGGACCGTTCCAAGCGCACCAGTTATAACTGGTATCACCGTCGCCTTCATGTTCCATTGCTTTTTTAGTTCTCTGGCAAGGTCTAAGTATTTGTCTCTCTTTTCGTTTTCTTTGATTTTTATTCTCTCTTTTTTTGTTTGTTAATTATCACTACGTCTGGTGTTCTTGCTGAGATTAGGTGACCAGTGTATATCTCAAAATCCCTGAGAATCTTATGCGTCTAATTTTCCAGAACAGATTCTGGTTTGTGCGTATACTATTTGGTAGTATGGTCAAATTTCAGTCTCTTGCACTATTCCCTGTGGATCACCTTGCCAACCCAGTTATGTCTAGTCTTATACTCCTTTTGTTCCAGTTTGCTGCATTCGCTTATAATGTGATTAATTGTTTCGTCTCTATCACCGCATAACCTATACTTACTATTCTGTTGCAGATTGTTTATTTTAGCTTTAACATTGTTGGTCCTTATGGAGTTATTTCGTGTTGCTACTTGAAGAGATTCAGTTTCTCTCTTAAGGGTTCCCTTTCTCAGTCATATCCAGGTCTTCTCACGTGAGATTTCGTCAGTTTGTCACGTGTTGTTTTACTTCCCATTTCTGTTTCCTAGTTATTGTTGTTCTGTTGATCTTTATGTTGCCTGTGCTGCTTCTGATCTCTGTAATTATCTTTCTTTGTTCTTTTAAATGTGGTTTTCGAGTCCTCATATCGATGCATCCATGTTATCTTCAATGTTGGCTAGTCCTCTTCCACCTTCTTTTCCTGAAACATATAGTCTTCCTATGTCATCTGCAGAAGGTAAAGCCTTATGCATCGTTATCAGTTTTCTTGTCCTTTGGTCAATTTGTTGAAGTTCTTATCTCGTCCATTTTAAGAATGGTCCCGAGTATCTTCCAAGAGGGACAGCCCAAGTGTTTATCACTTTGAAGAAATTTCTCCTGCTGAGCTTGGTTTCATGAAGGTTTCTTATTCGTCTGAAATACTCTTTCTAAATTTTTTCTCTCGTCTACACTCGTTTGATGTTTTTCGCTTCCCAAATACTTGCAATTTTCCTTTTTCCGAGCATTCTGATTCTTTCTCAATTCGGTAGTTCTATTCCTTCCGTTATTCCACTTCTCATTATTAGCTTGGCATATTTTCTATGCCAAATTCTATTCCTTTATGCTGGTCGTATATTCTTATTGTTTTTATTAGCGTTTTCAATTTGTTTAATTTTTTACAAACTTCTGAATGTCGTCCATGTACATTATTATTATTATTATTATTATTATCATTATTATTATTATTATTATTATTATTATCATCTCTCAAGGTGAGTTTTCCACGCCAGTTTTAACTGGTGTTTTTTTTTTTTTACTGATTTCCAAGTGACAGCAAGCTTTCTCAGGTTTCTTGGACTCCTCTGAGTATTCTAACCGATCTGAACAATGCTGTGGTCTGTATAGTCTCGATTCTGTCTCTGTTTCCAACTCCTTCTGCCTTTTTTCGAATCTCTTGTGAACTGTTTTAAGTGTCCAGTTGATATCATAAACAACTCTCAGTTAATAGCTTTTTTAGTTCTCTGGTAAGATCCAAGCATTTGTGTATCTTTTCGCTTTCTTTCATTATTTACTCTGCGGTCCGCTGGAACAGTAAAATCCACTAGATGACAAGTTCTTTCCTTCTTGTTAATTAACACTAGGTTTGCTCTTCTGGATGGTATTGGATGATCCATTTGTATTCCAGAGAATTTTCTGCGTCTCATATTTAAGGACAGATTCTGGTTTGTGAATATAACATTTGTCAGCATTGTCAAATTTTAATCTCTCGCACAATTCCCAGTGGATCACCTTTGTGCCTAGTCTTGTATTCTTTCTATGCCAGTTTGTTGTATTCGCTTATTCGCTTGAAGTATCCATACAGTTTGTCTTCCCATTTCTGTTTTCTAGAGTTTGTTTTACTGTTTGACCTTAGGTTGATATTGCTGATACTAGCTGCTGCAATTAGTTTTTTTTTGCATTTTTTTTTTGTATATATTTTGCGAGACCTTGAATTGTTGCATTTATCTATGCCCAAATCCTGTCTCGTCCTCTTCCTCCTTCTTTTCTTGACACATCGTCTGTCTATGTCATCTCTCAAGTGTAAGGCTTTGTGCATTATTATTATTATTATTATTAACTTTTTTTATATTCTTGGAATACCCTTAGCGACCCCTTACGAGACACTATGGTTTCGGGGAACATTGTTTGAGAAACACTTACCTAGATAGGCGAACGCAGGAAGACAGTTTCAAATAAAAAAATTCAATGACTCTGATTAAGAGCAATGTCTGCAAAAAGTCATTTATCGTGAAAAGAAAAAGAAAATCAAACAACGAAATGATATTCTGATTTAGTATTCATGCTATTATTTGAGACAGTTCCCTTTCTTGAACGCGGCTATATTTTCTAAAGAATAATATATACATAATAATAAAAGTAAAGTTGGCGACCCAAAGGCTCCCTTTTCAATAGCTACGACACCGAGGTGTAGAGGAGGGGGTTACTCATTTCCCTGGATTGCTCCACTTTACCCTTGATACGTACCTTATATTGCCGAGTGTTAAGCAAGTAATTATCAAGTACCATTTTAAAGTCTTTGGTATGACTCGACCTGGGATTGAACCCAGATCTCCCGGACAATTGGCGAACACTCTACCCAAAATATTCATATTGGTTTTATATAAATTAGTATTTCCAGTAAATTTACGACTTGTAAACATTTCAACTTATCGTTTACTGTTTTTGTTTTCACATACACGCTCTCACACAAAAGAAACATTTAGCCCTTAGATTCAAGTCCCATTAGCCAAGTCGGTTCTACAACAATGTTTGAGTAATCTTAATATGACGTTAGCTCCGCTTTCTCTTGTTCATAGGTATTGGTTCGAATTTTAACCCCGACCATCCTCCAAGAAACCCGATGAGGTAATAAATGAGATGTCATCTGGTCCTTGAAACAGTAAATGCTTTTATCCCGTATAATTCCTGTGTTAAATTTTATTTCTTTTTCAGAATTTTATCATTTCTGAATCCGAATTAAGTGGCTTCGGCTACCTCCAATCTCGACTGTTAAAGCTCGCTCAGCTTAGGGTGAAACTCAATTTTGGTCAGTCTTAATTCATCTTGTTACTTGACCCCAAGTTAAACAAGGGTTCAACTACAATTCAAAAGATGATTTCATTTATCTTCCTATATTATTTTTCTATTTAATTCTTATTTATGATTCTATTCGTTCATATCAACCTTCTTGATTTCTATCAGCCCATTATGCCACAGAAGAAGGGTACCCATGCTGTGATAAGCTCTGCTTATTATCTATTATTAAAGAAATTCTTTATAATTCGTGGTAAAAATCTAATTTATTCACAAAATCAATTTTTACAAAACATATATAATTACAAAATAAGAATTTTAGAAAACCTAACGCAAAAATGATTTTATTTTATTTTATAAAACTGAAACATTTAGTTTAAAATTTTGTGTTTACCTTGATAAAAAAAATAGTGGATAGAAAAATCAAATGGAATTTTTTTTGTTTCAAAAAACACTTGCATTTATAAAAAAAATTATTACATTAAAATCAACAAATTATTTGAATTATATCAAGCTTCTGATATCTATTAATAAAACATTAAATTCATTTACGAAAAGCTTACTTTACAAGTAAATAATATATATATATATATATATATATATATATATATATATATATATATATATATATATATATATATATATATATATATATATATATATTAAGGTACACCAGTTTATGTAATATTATAGCATGCATCATAAATAGAATTGTCAGCCCAGTCGACTGGGGCTGTAGAATACATCAACTGCATCTCTGCAGAAGAGTAAGACCCCCTCCTTCAATGAGTGTCCTGGATATGACACAAAACAATCTGATGGTGAGGCTCTAGTAATGCTGGATCTTCGGGGAATGCGGAGTGCTCCTTCATTGCCATCACTCTCAGGTTCATTCTGGCTTGGAGTGTTGGCACCTGATAGGGTCCTATCTATGAGTTAAATAGAACTGTTTGACATCTAAACTGAGTGTAAACAAATGAATTATGCTAAACTGAATTGTTTAAAATAGAACTGTTTGATAATTTAACTGTGTGTAAACAAATGAAAGATGTTCAATTGAATTGTTAGTGATGCATAACAATACTTGGAACCATTTAACCATGTACAGTATAAGGACCAGTTCACATACCTTGATAGCAAAATCCCATCTTCTTAAAGCGATGTCAACATACGCCTACCAAAAGCATGGGCAAGTCATCGATCATATGGCAATCTGATCTCTCTGATAAGATAAAACGGGATTTCTTCCAATCTATGTCTGTGTCAGTACTACTGTATGGAAGCACTCTCTGGATGCTAACGAAACAGATGGAAAGCAAGTAAGATGGGAATGACACAAGAATGCTACGTGATGTTTTGAACAAATCCGAGAAGCAGTACCCAACAAAACAGCAGCTGTACGGTTACTTATCTCCCATCTCACAAACTATCCAAGTAACACGAAAAAGACATGCTGGCTCAGTTGGATACATAAGGAAGAAATCATGAGCGACTTTCTCTTTTGGACTCTTACACATGGACACACCCGTGTTTGCTGACCAGCAAGGACTTTCATATACCAAGTCTGTGCAGACACTGGATGCTATCTGGAGGACATACCAAGAGCAATGAATGATAAAGACGAGAGAGAGAGAGAGAGAGAGAGAGAGAGAGAGAGAGAGAGAGAGAGAGAGAGAGGTCTATATGATATCAGAACGACTTATTGATGATGATGATGATGATGATGATGATATATGGAAGTCCAATTCGTGTTCAAGAAATATTGTAATAAAAAATTGCCAACGAAGTAAATGCTTGTCAACACAAATGAAATAATCATATCATCTTATATTTACTATCCAAACAAATTTCGGTATTTTGATTAAAAAAATAAGTATAAAAAATTAAAGAAAAAACCAATTCAGTCAACCAACCAACCAACCAACCAACCAACCAACCAACCAACCAACGAAACAACCTAACCAACGAAACACATTCGGACAGAAGGAGAATTTTACTTGTCAGCACCTATCAAAGCTGTGCGTGTGATGTACGTATTTCCCCATGAGATGTTGGCCAACATTAATACTTCATTATTACAGGTTTGTTATAGTCTGTCAACACCAACGCTTTTCCGAGTAGGGTGAATAAAAGGGATGCAATTATCTTTTTTTTTTTTTCAAGATCGCTATGTTCATTAAGCATACAAATTTGTTAATTATATGGAGTTAACAGAAATCGTACGAACAAAGACAGCAGATTGTTTTTGTCATTTTTGATCACCCATACTAGTAATATATTTTGCGGATTTTTTTTTACCGGAGTCAACAGGTGCCAGACAAATAATTGGCACCTACTGTATTTCCTTTGCAAAATCCAAACAAATATTTTTGGAATTAACTCTTTCTATCGAATCCTATTGCTAATGGCAGCAACTCTATCTTTTGAAGATTTCTGACGGTAACATGCCATATTAAATGAAAAAATCAATCACAAATTTCAAAATCCAGTAACTACGTTTCTCTATAGTGGTTAAACATATTTTGTATAATTCTTTTTAATTCTTCTTCTTCTTAATATAAGTCTAATGCGGTGTCCTCGTGGTGTAATGGTTAAAGCGATGAACTGCGGAATCGTAGTATGCGAGTTCGTACTCCAGTCGCGCTATTATGTTCACTTTTGGGCAAATACCCTTGGGAAAGGTATGAACCCCCTTATTCTCCCTCCAGCTATGGGTAAATAGTAGGACGGACTAGGTTCTTCAGCCTTGTTGAGGCAACTAGTCTAGGAGAAGGAAAACTCTGAATTCAAACCTGTTAAACTCCGCTTAAAAACTCGACCTTGTGTCATATCCTGCCCGAGCGGAGGGGTTGATAAATATAAATATAAGTCTTATGAGCATTGATTAAACCGTTCTTTGTCAATGAAATTATTACTAATTCTTTCTTTCTTTTTTGTCGATGAGTTTCAATTTTCTAACAAGTCGGTACATTTCAAATAACTCTGCTGATTTAATTCTATGTATGTTTTTATTAAATACAAAATACAAATTCAACTTTTAAATTGCTATTTTCATTAGGATTCGATAACGATGATAGAGTTTATCAGTTTGACTTGAATAATGCATTAATACTTTTCAGAAAATGGCCAAGAAAAACTTACTACATAAATTTCAGTTTAAATCAAACTATTTTCTTATTTTTGTTTTTATAATATACTCGACTAAATTCTACTTACTGAGACCAAAATATTTCTGTGTCGGTAGTAAATTAACCAAATCAGCAGCGAATTCTCTCCCCCTCTTCTCTCTCTCTCTCTCTCTCTCTCTCTCTCAGTGTGTGTATTTCAATACTCGTTCATATGCGTTTAACGCTGAGATCGTCAGAGGTTAAATATCTTATGTGCTCGTTTGTTTGCATGTGTCCCAGCCTCCTTGTCGTAGTCGAATAAAACTGTCATTTATTAATTAATTTAGGATATTTTTAGAAATCTAATTTAAAGTAAATTAAAACTCATATTTAATTTTTGTTCCCTGTTGAATTTAGAGAGACGATACATGAAAAGATTCCAATTCAAGGGTAATGAATTTTCAGAGGAAGAAAGAATCCAAAATTAATCATTTTTGTTGGAGAAGACAATTTGGATTACACGTGTTATGGATTTGTTTTGTAATGAACGATGGCAGCTACATACCTGGAGATCAGAAATTAAATAGACATAATTTTCAGCGAGAATACGCCGTACAATGGTCGCAAAAGTTACCATATTTCTCAGAACATTTACAAAAGAAAACTTTCTTGAATTTATGCCTAGTTAACTTCGATGGGCACATATCTAACTAATAAATATTAATCTGACAGACAAGCTCGTATTTCATTAATATTTCTCTTTAAAAGTCGCTTTTAAATAGTTTTTGCAATAGCTTCAGCAAACAAGATAAGCAGTGGCTTTTTCTCTAATTCCGATTCACACTTCATACATAATGTTAGTAGAATAATGATGTGAGATTTGTGCTAAAGAGTAATTGAAATAAGATGAAAAATTAATGAAATGATTATTGATAATGATAACCAATGTTCATTGAATTTAATTTGAAAATTTTTTGTGAAAAACGAAAGTGCCACTAAATTTATTTAGTTATGAGATTTCCTATTTCAAGAGAAATTTAAAAAATTGTAATTTGTGTTTTTGTTTTGTTTGAATTCCTGCAAACTCATAAATCATTTTAAAAATTTTAAAAATTAACGATAGAGAAAAAAATTGTTTTTTTTTTATTGATTTAAACCATAGAAGTAATGTTATTCATCTGTCTCACAGATTAGAACAATCGCAAAATGAAATCTCTGTGATTTCTCATGAACATGATTGAAATCCGTTTTCTTTTTATTCAAATGACCATGATATTTTAAATTTAAATAGTAAAAACCAACTATAAAGAGCGGCTTGAGGTGTCTGGAGCAGTAAAATGTTTAACAAGCTAGTTTCACAGAGCATTTGTAATTGAGTTCGATCCTCATTGGGATCATGTATTAGAATAAACTAAATTTAGTAAATGATTGTGTTGTTATATAATAATTAGCAATTATCAATTTCATGAGGTTAAACTTATCGAAAAATTTTGCTTCGTAGGAAGTCTTAGCTTTTCGTTATTGGCGCGAAGATGTTGGTTATAGATTTTTACTGAGTTTAACTTTGGATTGCAAGAGTACTGCAGCCTGTGTGGAGCAGAACTAATACTAGAGCTGATGGTCAAGTGAGTGAGATTGACTATTAGATGTTCAAGAGGCTAATCATAGACATACTCAAGGAAGGAAGACAAATAGACTAAAATCTATTGATAACAAAGAATATATTTGTTGTTCATTTTGTTGGCAATATATAACATAGAGGACATTTTCATCTAGTATGATTAACTTTTGGAAGGTAAGCCTTTTTTTCTTTTCTTCATTTTATTGTTTTGACTCTTTTAATTATATATATATATATATATATATATATATATATATATATATATATATAAAGAAATATCGGTTAAAAATCAGTTGTCATCTTTATCATTTTTTTTGTTACATAATAATACAGTTGGATATTTTTGTTACATTACTAAAAGTCTAACTTTGTTTAACAATACGTTGGATCAACAAAGTCGTAGTTTGGGGAGGTTTCATCAATTCATTAACATAAAAAATACTGATGAAGATAAATACGCTGAATATTTTCTACCTCCTGAAAATACTATGTCCTCCCTTTGCAGTTCTGCTTAAATAGTAAACTTTAAAGAGTTTATACCATTTTGACAGAATGCGACCCTGGTATCAGGTTCCTACCTGCATGCTAGTATGCGAGCGTTAAAATCAGATAATGATTTTGAAAATCTAACCGCTAGCAAATTGGGTGGAAAGTCGACCTCCGAGTTGCAGCAATTAAATTGGACATGAAAAAGGGAGAAAAATATGTTCCGAATTTAAGGAGTAATCGGTACCGAATTTTCTCATTTAAAGTTATTTTCAGATTTTAAGAGTGGCTAGTCTCAGATAAAGAAATAAAAATAAAAATAAAATGCAAGAGGTACAGACTTCTTTTTGAGTTGACAAGGTAGGAGGAGCTTCTTTCCTTAGAAGTCTTTTGATTGATTCATGTGGGAGTGGCTTTTGCTGATTGGAGGCGGATATTGTCAGAAATTATTCATTCTTGGCTCCCTTTCTTCAATCTTGAGAAGAGAGTCAACCGGAGAAAGCATTGGCATACCATCACCAAAATTAAGAACTGCCGAGGAAGAACTTGGTAAATGGACTCTGACATTTTCTTTTTTTTTTTTGTTTTGTTTATAAGAAATTGACAAACCTTATTGCTAAATTACTTAGTGGACTGATCGTTCTTTAGAAGAAGTTTAATTTCTAATCCAACCGTGTTAAGGATACAAGAGATATGAGTTATCACGCCACATTAAGGACCTGATATACTTGTGTGGACACATGAATTATTCCAGAGGTTCATTAGTAGACTTCGCCATCACAGCAACTAACCATTCCACTAGTGAACTGGATTTAATTCTCAAACAAACAGGGCTGGCATAGGGTTACACCATATCAGTTCGATCGAATATTTAAAAAATAAATGAAAGAAAAGGAAGGAAAAAAGGATCTTTTTTTGTAATTGACCTATAAACATATTAAAGCTTCCATTGTTCCATGCTGTGAAATAGCGACATGATTCGCTGAATAGTTTGTAAGATTTTGAATTCATCAGTATATTAGCGGCAAAACAAGTTAGTTGAAAGTAGGAGTGAAAGAGAAAGGGAAAAAAGCAAATAGATTTATTTTGCATATTATTGTTACTAATAAAATTGGAAGCTATGGTATTTATTGTATAGAATGTCTAAAACAAGACAAGGTTGAAGTTAAAATCTTATTCGGTAGATTACGAGACATTTTATCATGAGAAACGTTTTACGAACGAGAACCAGGATGGGTTGAAGAGAAAGTTTTAAGAAAAAGAAAAGCAGAAAAAAGACAAGAAAAACTAAAACGAATAAGTAAAAAGGTGTTATCTTAAGTTTTCCTTTTACCCCCACTGGAAATCCATTTTTTCCAATAACAAAAGTAACAAAATCCCCCAAATCAGCTTCTTTTGGTAAAAATAGACCCATTTCTTTCTTCCCCCAGGAGTTGAGATCTGTTGTCGCTTTTGTGCAGAAAAATCAGACTGCGAGGCATGGACATTCACTCGAGGGTATTTAATTGTAAAAGGAGACTGCTTTTTCTCTCGTTTTTTGTCTAGTCACCCTCCTCGTCGTGTGGATAAGTACCATGCGACGCACCGCTATCAACACGGTTAGTGGAAAAAGAGAAAAGCTAAAATGGGTACCATGACTGAAACTGGCAGTGAGAAGAGACCAAAACGGAAAGAAAATCGCAATAGAACTAATGTAAAGGTTGGAGGCGGAACTTATCGTTTTTTTTATTTCGTTGTTCAATCGCTAAGAAGCTGTGGGCGAGGTGTATTAATGTACGTGTAATTGCGTTATATAAATACAAAACACGTTTTCATTCACATACAACAGACACGCGAGATTCAACATGAGGTACATCTGAGCTTATCAACATGTCCCTGTGCAAGTGAATTCACTTGCACAAACACAAAGCAAAAATTGCAGAAAGGAATTTGGGCTTATGAAAAAAATTATACGTATTACAGACAGACAGACATTCATAGAAATATGCATTAAAGATAGTGACACTCACATGCGTACACATAGACTTGTAGCAGGGGCAATATCACCCCGAAATAATGATGATGATGATACTATTGATAAAGCTAGATATGCAGTAAAATCTGAAAACGCCAAATGAAAGAGAGGCGTTTTCGAATAACTAAGATGTTTATATGCCGTAAAAACCTTGAAATATTAATGTTACAGATTTTATTTAGAATACGAAATACAATCTTTTGTCTAGCGTACAAAAATATCAGATTATTAATAGAAAATAGAGTTAAGAATGTGTTGATCTAAAGGTTAATTTTATGGATAAACAAGACGACATGAATCTATGTAATGTTTAGCAAAATTGCTCCGATGTATTAATAGATAAACTTAGAACAATGTTAGTACGGTCAGGGTATCGGAATATGAAACGAGTGTGAAGTTTTGGTATTTTAGAAGTGTGTTAGGAAATGGGTCGACCCCATTCCTAATAAAAGGAGCAAGCGGGCAGTTAAGTTGAATTGGCTGAGAGACAGTCGAAGAGATTTGTTAGAGACTGTTGGAGAGTTGAGTTGAAGACTCGAAGAAGAGAGGAAGCGACGTCAGAGATTGGAACAAAGTTCTGTTGATTTAAGTTCAAAGAAGCGAAATACTTCCTCAAACAGCTTAGACTACTTTTGTTACTACTGTTACTCCCACTGAGAATGGAAACGTAGAAAAAGAAAGCTACAATAATCAAAAAGGGTAAAGACGAAGCCACCTCTCTCCTTTAACGAAATTACACGAGGAATTTTGTTTGTTTGTTGATTATCGTTCATATACAAGAGACATTCAACTTTTTGCCGCGAGAATTGTATTTATTATATGTATTGTTGATGTTATATATATATAAATATATATATATATATATATAAACTTTTTTCCCTTTAAAATCGGATCAACTTGGTCATATTTATTTTCTGTTAACTCGATTCTCACCCAACAAGCTTGCAGGTGGGCCAACGGAGAACTTTCGGAATTCTACGACCTGATAACTACTCACCAAGATAAAAATCACAACGTGGCTGATGAGTGAAATCGAATCGACATTTGAAACCGGAGACTTAGGTCTAACATGTAATACTGGACCATACAGGATCAACAGTTGGTCTTATGGATGACATTAGCCCAGTGGTATTAGGATACTCTGCCACATGGACGCCTTGACCAGAGATCGCGTTACAGTAGACACCGTGCGAGAGGATTGGCGTTACAGACTATTATATACTGATATATTCATCTACACACATATATGCATTAATCACATTGACATAAATAATGTCAGATAAATCTAAACACATACATAATGACATAAATTCTATTTTCTCTTCGAATGGATAAGTGCAGATTTATTCAAACTTTTGAGAATGCCAAAAGGTTTGATTTGACTCTACACACACGCACACATTCATATTTATGTGAACAATAATTCTTTTATTGTACTTGTACGTTGTTTTACATATATGGGAGAATATATATATACATATATATATATATATATATATATATATATATATATATATATATATATATCCCGGGATAAAGGAACATACCGGTAACCTTTTTACTTGCTGTATTCAACTTTTTATTCAGGTTTTTATTGTGTTTGTTTTCGCTGGCCAGACTTTGAATAATCTTTAGTCAACTGACTATTTTCTGTTTTCTATTCCGCATCCACTGCTCTTACGGTTTTTTCGTTTGAGTTCCTTCCAGTCAATCAGAACTCGTTGCCGATTTGCTGCTGGTACGTTCAACCCGGGCATCCGCTACTATGATAAACTGGATTTCGGAAACCTACCTTTCTATTCGTTTCTCTTTTTTCATACATATTCCTTTTTTTCATATATCTTCCTTCTTTCTTGATGGACATGAATCTCGCAAGGAAACGACTTACAATCAACCGGGCTCCCTAATTATTTTACGTATGGGTTATCTTCATGTTACTCGACAAAAATAAGAATGCTTCGTTACTGGAGATAAATAAAGAGAAGAACTTCTAATCGCTATCATAATGGTTAAAGAGCTGGAATCCGTCATCTAAGTAAAGGAGTCTGAATTCCAGTTACGATATAACGTTTACTTTTGGACTAATACCTTTTGGGAATGATATAAACCTCCTTATCCCCCCAGCTATGTGTCAAATAGTACCGCTACTGTTCTTCTACAAGGATGACTTTGGCATTAAATAACCCACGAAGGTTGATATGCCATTAAATAAAGAAATAAAGATACATATCGCTTAATAAAAATGGATTGAGAGTGTTCATTTCACTTGACAAAAGTGGTTACTGGACAGAAGGGGGCAGCTGATGAGAGATAAAAAGAAAGGGAAAAGTGAGATAATTTAAAATGACTGTTTTTCCCTGTTCAGTTGCCATTGCACATGGAAATATTGGTCGCTTGTTGATATCCTAATGAGCAATTGATGATTAAGCATTCTAGTAAAGCGGGTTTTTCCGATAAATAAATTCCGAACTTTCTCGTCTGCTCATGATGAATGTTTTAGTTCTTAATCATACAACATATACTGCGATAACTTATGTCACTTTGTGATGAAACCAGCGAATTTCATCGAGCGATTTGAGATCTAATTCATTACTTTTATAGAGATAAAACAATAGTCAAAAGAACCCTGTAGAAGTAAATGTTTTCATATTTTCAGGATTTGAAAACAAACCTCAGGATATCTGAGGAATATCAAGTTATCCACATGAAACGGATGTCTAAGAACATAGAACTAATTCCTTTAAACAGTTTACGAAGAGAGTGTATTTCCAATTACATAGCGTACTTGTTCATTCTTAAATTATATGAACGGCTTTACGGAATGTCTCTTGCTTTGTTTTTACTTTCTTGATAAGACAACGTTTATTTGGATTTTTTGTTAACACAAAGATGCATTCTGCCTGGAAATCTTGGATAGAAAACTCTCAAACAGGATACTGCTTTCTTTGTACTTAAAGAAGAAATATATGGACTCTAACTGTCTCATTTGAAAAATAGATGGAAAGGGTAGTTTTTGTTTGACTACATTTTTGCAAACTTCTATAAAGAGGCAGTTTCTAATTTTATTCCATGAACCTTGCATTGAATGCAAATGAATGCATTGCATGCACCTGGATTCACATTAGGCATGTTGATATACGTTGAGATAAATGCACGGCACAATTGCCAAGTAAGAGATTCGTTGGCGAGGAAAATATGCACTGTTTTTAAGAAATAAATCCGAATCATTTTTTGCTATTTAAGAAGCTTTGATTAGTTTGACAAAGACCTCGGGTTATTTAGAGTACCTGCTGTTACTTAAGTAATCACCCAGGTAGGTATTGAATAGGCTCATCGCTGCTAAACTTTGATGATTTGACTGGAACCTATACCTTCAGCGTGACTTGATCGAATCATGATCATTCCGTATAGTTTGTTTATCGATAAGAGAAAATGCAACAAGGAATAATTGTCCAAAATATGGCTTTACTTAAGCTGGGATGAAATTAATTTCTCTAAATCATGAAAATTAATTTCTTAACACGCAGAATGAATGAAACCTAAATCATTGTATTTGGGACAATAACAAAATTAATTACTATATTATGACTGAAGTCATTATATATTTTCCCACTTGTGTTAGAGGTCGGTGTTCAAGCTCAGCCAATACTTTGAATGCTGATTTTTAAGGCAACACATAACATTCTTACTTCCGTCCTCATGTACTCTGCGATTTGGTCTTATATATCAAATATCAATCCCATAAAGATTTAGCTTTTATCCATTTATTTGTTGCTTATTTCATACCATAATTTGACATGAATTGATCATCAAGAAGTAATATGATTTTAGGATTATCTAGAAAAAAAAGACAATTTTGTAAAGTCTTTAATCAGTCTTTAATGTCTTAATAGCCTCAGAAACTACTCTCACTTTCTTTCTCTGTCTGGGTAAACTTCAGGGATTAGAGAATCTATTTTTGATCAACATTAAATGTTATTTGAGTCAACGGAGCTAACCTGGTACTGGCAGAGCCGAATAGATAACCGTCTTAATGAATCGACAAAGAACAGACAGCTGCAACTACTTACTGAACTCTCTTCTTCCTTTACAGGTGTGCGTCGTTTGTCGCACAACGCCGCCAACACTGCCGGAGACAATATCTTTTTTGCTAAACCTGTACATTGGCTCACACAAGAACTTTGTGGTTCATGTTCGCGTCCCATGGCTGCTAACAAATATAAATGCTTGCCAAAACAACACTCACTCAGAGTCGCGCCACTTTATCCTGTTTATCCCGCGAAACTGGCATTTCATTTTTCTAAAGAGATTTTTTTTTTTTCAATTTTTCATTCTTCTCATTCTTCTTCCACCCGAATTGAACAGGTGTAGGAAGGAGGCAAGAAGGGACATATTGGAATAGTTTTAAATCTTGCAGACCTTGTTACGGGTGTAGATTAATCGGGATAAGAGACTAACCTATTTCCCATTGGAAATTGTTGTCTCTATTGCAGTCTACCTGGGTGGTATCACCATCGTCACCACTAACGACTCGATCGGGTCTTTCGAAAAGCGACGGCCATATTTGCACAAGGTTGACTTAAACTTTCACTGCTTTTTTTTCCCTCGTCCACGTCTAATCGACAATTTGAAAATATCACACGTTTGATCAAAAGCGGCAACAAAAGAAAAGCTCGACACATTGCGAGGAACGCGTCCAAAAAACAAGAGAAGCGGTTTCAAGTTCAAATCACTTATCTGAATAAACGGTGATATCTTCCTGGACTTGACAAATTGTAGAAAGATTACTTTCCTTTTGACTTTTTTGTTTCTTTGTTGAGAATATTACATCTTTTTTTTTTCTTCTATAGGGCCCCCCACCCAACAGCATTTCTAATTTCAATGTCTTGTCCTAGATGAACTTTGATGCGGCCGACTTTTTGCTTTCATGTTTTCATAGAAGTTTATTGCAGGTTTTTCAACAGTTTTACCTTCTCTTCAATGCGGAATATCGTTTTTTCATAAATGATTGGGAGTGCGAATAAATCCGTAACTGTGAAATTGCTTGCGTGTGTGTGCATGTGTGTATAATATATATACATAGATACATATATGTATATATAAATAGAGAGAGAGAGAGAGAGAGAGAGAGAGAGAGAGAGAGAGAGAGAGAGAGAGAGAGAGAGAGAGAGAGTGTGTGTGTGTGTATGTGTGTGTGTGTATACTTATTTAGGGCTGAATGTAAAGAAAATAGCTTTCATTATAAAAAAATCTCAAAATGTAGCATAAAACTCTTTGAAGTTAATTGGCTTTTTATTCAACTCATTCGTTCACTCGGGAACTTTCGACATGTTTTGTCTGATTTCCTTACCAAATATTACAATTAATTTTCTAAGTTTTTCTTTTTACATTATTTTCAAATAATGACAAATCAAGGTCAGTGAAAATTCTTATATTTTTTATATCCATTGCCATAGATGTAAATAAACAAACATTGACTAAGGGCCAAACAAATTCCCTGTGCCGTCATTGAGGGCAAATATTATCTATTCTTATAGCAAATCAAATTTAGTTTTAATTATTTGTTTAAAAGACATCTACGTAGGTACAGGAAAAGGTCCGTGGTCTAATAACGAAAAAAAGCATTTTTCAACACAATTTCTTTGATTGTCAAGACACTTAATTTTTGTATTAATCACATAGATCGAAGAGAAAATTTTACATCAAAATTCAGCATCTAATTACCCCTGTCCTGAAGCGGACTTGTTGATGCACCCCACCCCCGTAATTAAGAATTTGATTTTTTTAAAAGTGCAATAAATATAAATATTTTACCCAAAGAATTTCTGTGACCTTTCAAAAGAATTTTCCAACATTTTTCAAAACATCAGGTTATCTTTTTTCTGGTTTGCTTGTAATTTGCTTGTGATAGTGTCACATGAAGAGGAAAGTCCCGTAGTCAGTCATTAGGAAAAAAATACAGTTTTGATCAGGGTAGTCAGATTGTTTTGATTTCTAAAAAGTTGCTAGATTTTGAAATTATATCACGGGTAGGATATTTTTGATACGACTAACTTTTCACTCACTTTAATGATTTCGTATTAGGTCTGCCCTGTAGGCTGGGGCTGTATAATGCGCAGACAGCAAACTCTGCAGAGGGATAAGAAACCACCAAACGAGGCTACCATATAGCCGTGGGGGTGACGCATGATGCTTAAGGACAGGATCCTGATTACTGAGCAACCAAGTGGTCAAGTGACTTGCAACTCTTCACTTTGGCCCTTACTGGGCTAGATAGGCGGTCGGAGAAGCCTGATCCAATCAATCAGGGTATTTTATCAAGCACCTATTTGATTGTCCTGGCTGTATTCTTCAAATTTTACTTGTAAACAATTACTCAACCCTATTTTATCTTAAAGGTGCTAGAAGGTGGTGGCTAGGAATCAACAGTATTGTTTGAAACCATTTAAACTGTGAGCAAAAAATGATTAATATTAAATAGAATCATTATTATTGGAAAGCAATACTTGGAATCATTTTTATATCTATATATACATATACACATACATACATACACACACATATATATATATATATATATATATATATATATATATATATATGCTGTATTTGGCATTGAATAACCTACAAGGGTTGAAATGTCATGAAACTCAAACAAACCAATTCAATTTATATCGTAGTGGGTGATGCAAAAGATTCTGGCTGTCGGGGTGACTTTTTTTGCATTTGAGTTTCCACTGAATTTGAATTTGGTATATAAAGACAAAGTTCACCATTTCTTATTCATCAGTGAAGTCGTGACAAGTTCTCTGGAAATTAAAGCGAAACAAGCAAACAAACTAAGCAAAGGAAATATTTATGGCAGCAAAGGATTGGATTTTTCGATATTAACTTGAATTTCAGCATCCAATCTACTTCTTAATATACAGGTACATTCAATAAATAAGTGGAATCTTTTGGAAAAAAGTAAAGTGATTATAAATTTTTTTCCATGAGAATAAGCTAATTTTCCCTTTCATGGATGTTGGATGCAGCTAAACTTAATAGTAATAAATATCAATAGCAATTACCGTTTCAATCACAAAACAATCTTATCTTTCCAAACACAAAAGAGATTTTAGTTTAATCATTGGACTGTAATCTTTATGAAACCTTTCCATTAATCTAAAAAAGTAAATTGGTTTCTTTCATGGCTGCCACTTTACGAAGTTTCAGGACATTTAATTGAAAATTAAATAAAACAAAGGAAAGCACAGTGTTCATATAAAAGGAATCAATTGAAGTATAAAAGCTGAAATCCGTCTTACTTTGGAATAATGGTTAACAAATTAACCTCGCTGACGTTTATCACTGTTGCAGTTTTGATCCTTAATATATACTGTATTTTTGTGACCAGGCGAAAGTAAGTTCGGTAAATACATTTGCGATAATTTAATTCATTTAAAGAAATAATTACGTTACACTCAACACCACTTTTTTTTTTTGTCAAGCAACAAAATCGATTTTTAGTTAAATATCTAACTGAGAGATAAAGTTTCCTGCGGTTAAAAATGTTTTACACCGCCAGGCTGGAAATTTTTTTACAATTTAATATCCTATTCTCTGTATGTAAGAAAAAAGTTTATTGCATTTTTTCATTTGATTATCTCAACAATAATGCGATTAAGTATTTGTTAAAAAGAAAAAAAGTGGTGATATATTTTTCAAAGCGACTGTTGCTTTGTTAGAATAAAAATTCAAAGAAAAAGTCAAATTTGATAATTATTGTTTTAAATGAGTTTAATACATCAATATTAACTTATGGCTATAGTTGACGAATTTGAATAATTAAAAGGATAAAAAACTTAAGTTAGTATTTTTAAGTTAATTTAACGTTAGTGGTTGAATGGTTCGGTCATTTGGTTGTTCCTCCTTTGGCTTGACGTTCGAATCCAAGCAGATTTTGCTTTAGAGTGACGGAAAACGAACCAACAGGATTACAAAAACTATATTACTCTAACAACCGAATTTCTTATGCGATCGTCAAAAAAAGCTCGTTTAGAAAAACTAAATTGCAAACTGCTCATGTTACCATAACAACAGAATTTCTCAACCCTTCTTGTGAAACCAGTATATATATATATATATATATATATATATATATATATATATATATATATATATATATATATATATATATATATATATATATATATATATATATATAAGGGTTGAGGTATTGTCATTATGGAGTCTACTCAATATAACAACAAAATAACAGAATTATTAGTTGACAAAAACACATATGAACAAATTCCACAACAAATCATAACTAGAAAATATAGATATTTTCAAACAGTCATATAAAAAATTTTCTATAAAAGAAGACAAATTCTGATCGTCATTTATTGATTATGACCCAATAATTCTTAAATTCATTTCTGTTCGCCAATAGTCCGGGAAACCTGGGTTCAATCCTAGGTCGCGTCATACCAAAGACTTTAAAAATGGCACTTGCTTAACACTCACAAATATAAGGTACGCATCAAGAGTAAAATGGATCAATCCAGGGAAAGGAGTAGCGCCCTCCCCTACACCTCGGTGTAGTAGCTATTGAAAAGGGGGCCTTCTGGTCGCCCTTGACTACGGTCGCCAACTTTACTTACTTTATAAGCAGTGCACCTCATGAGATCATTAAGTCTTTAGTCTAATTATTAAACCCCTCCTTTAGGTACAATTAGTAAATCACACTTTAAGAATTCTGATGATTTACTCAACAAAAAAAATCATAAAAACATGGTCAGTCCATACATAAACAAATACAAATATTCCCGTAAGTAAATGCATTAAATGTTTAGAAAATCACCTCAAGAAAACTAATATGGCATTACTTTTACCAGTTAACAAAATCAACAAAACATGGCTTTTTCCAATATAATGGTATTTCTTATAAACAAAAATTCGGTTTACTCATAGGTTTTGCATTTTAGTGGAGTCCTTGCTTGTCTGTTTCATGAATTTTTAAAAATCAGGACATTTTAAATTTATAATACCCAAAGATTCTAAATATTTCCGTTACATGTATGTACATATACACAAAATAATGATTCAACAAAAATAACGGATAAATTAAACAAAATAGAACCTACCACAGTTTCTACTTACAATAATTTTCTACATAAATATATTTTACCCCATTATTCAACTACACGCATCGTCGGAAAAAGCAGCATTGGTATCCAGACAGTTACAAATTATTATAAAAACAATAAAGACCATGATTAAAAATAAGAACAAAAATCATATAAAATCTGAAGCTGACGAATACGGTATAGCGTGTGTGGAGTATGATAAAAACTATACTGATCGATCAAAAAATTTATTTATGAACACATTTGAGATTTCAGAAATGGTGACGAGAGAAACGCGTTAGGGAAACACAATTTAGAAACTAATCATAGTTTTGATTTTCAATATTTTGAAATGATAGTTATTTTATAAAATAAACAGCATAGGAAGAATGTTCAATCTAGAATTATTTCTAGTGATAATACTATTAAATAAAGGCATTGAAAAGCTTTTTTTCAATTTATCTTCTTATTCTAAATTGTTACAATATCTCTTATCTAAATTAGTTAAAAATAATTGAACGCAATAAATTTTCTTTTTTTTTTTGTTTCCTTTTTTCATTTGAAAATAATTTATTAGGTGAGATATAATATCACATTCTACATCGCCCTGAAAATGGTTAAGAAACAGAAATTGAAACATTCCTCTGATTATCTTGTTTTTTTCAGTATTTCACACACACACACACACACACACACACACACACACACACACACACACACACACACACACACACTAGTGTAGAGTCAATAACGCTTGATAACAGTCTGAAATTAGATAAAAATGAGTTATCACCGATATTGAGCATTGTTTATATATATATATATATATATATATATATATAAGTATATATATATATATATATATATATATAAGTATATATATATATATGTATATATAAGTATATATATATATATATATATATAAGTATATATATATATATATATATATATATATAAGTATATATATATATATATATATAGAGAGAGAGAGATCAATAAGGTCACATAGTGTTTTATATATTAATAGATAGTTTGTGATTCATGTATCTTAAACGTTGCCCACACGAAATAAATTCGTCGTTTGTCTGTAACTTTTAGACTTTCCTTGATTATTTCAACTACTGTCCATTCACAGATCGTTTCGCATACCACTCTGTTGTCCCGAATTGTTTGTGAACTTGAAAAACTTTAAAGCTTTTTTCTTTTACATTTCTCCAGTTTTAAAGATGAGTGAAGAGCTTTAACTAAATCTGTATATCATGCAACTATTAGACAAATCGTCGAGCCAGCTGGCTTGAAACATCGTTTTTGATTTTCCTGTTTTTGCTAATCGATAAGAATGAGACTCACAAAAAATTACTTGGTTGGAATTAGATATGAAGAAAAAAAGAAGAAGAAGAAAAAAGACCGAACAACATTTTATATTTACAACGAATTCAGTCAGGGAAAGGTGATATTGCAAGGAGTGGTCGGTCTGACAAAATGGTGTCTTACACAGCCGATATATTTAATAGCTTTTGTTAGGATTGGACATCATGTGAAGAACTTTACGTCTGTACGTCGCCGGCGGACCTAGTGCCGCATTCTCTTTTTGATTAAAGTGCTAGAGAATAGAGTATTTAAAAAGAAACAGTAAATTCAACCCAAATAAAACCATGACTTAACAAACATACAACGTTGTTAATACTTTTCCCCTACAGTTTCTTCACTTTTAATCATACCGCGTGAATCCTGGAATTCACTATAAACGCATCTTCCGGTTTAAATCCCGTTAACAGCCTCAAATATACTGACAACAAATCATCTTCAAAGATGAATACAAATGGCAAAGATTTCATTTCTGTGTATATAGTAAACATTACCGCGAAAGAGCTAATTCGGTACTTAAATTTGCTGTTAAGCATTTCTAATAGTTGTAATTGTGTAGTGTAGTCAACCATAGTTGTCTCCCCCTGAATCAACCATCTATAATATTTAAAAAAGCTCCACCCTATCTGACCGCATTTGTATTATATTTCAATAAAGCTTTTAGTCATACTATAACCTCGTTCGTTTTTCATTACAATTTGATTTTGTTTTACCTAACTTCTCCGACCTCGCCCCCTCCCCCACACACTGGAAGGTAGCAGATGTTTATACTCACACATATATCAAAATGTAATGATTTCCCAAAGCAATATTTATCGAATGATCATATTGAACGAATCGTTTGCTTACACATATCTATTTCTGCAGAAGTGTAATCTTTTGGAATTTGTAAACATTTTAATTACTGAAGTCATTTTCCTAACAAAATTGGATGAAGATTAGAATAAGATTTTTTTTAAATTACAAAAATAAAGACAGAAAAAAAGAAGTAAAGAAATGTAATGAAATTTGACTTTAATGAATTTTATTTGGAGAAAACGCAGAGGGAAATTATTTTTCTTTTGTTTGGCTTTTGCGAACTTTTTTTTTCCCACAACAGAACAAGTTTAATCAAATCTTTATATCACGTCTTGATAGACAGATCATGTGACATTTTAATCTATTTCAGTTAGTAGACGTAAGCTTAGTGGTACTTTTTTCATGTAAATAACGAAATAAAACTTCAGTGTAAGTAACGATATTTATTAAAATAAGTTTAATAAATATCTTTACTTACACTTTACTTACCGCAACTTGGGGTAATATATGCATTATATTCGCTCAAGCATTTAAGCAAACTCTTTTTTTTTTGTTTTATGAAAGATGAAAAAAAAATGGATTTTCTAAAAGTAAAAGAAAAATGTGTCTGGTACAAATCCATTTCAGTGGACTGCACTTGATAATCAAATTCACTATATTAGTGAAGGATGATATTCCAATTTAATTAGATGTGTTTGAAATTAGATGCCTCCCCATACGTACAGATTGTTAATACGTTCCTGTAAACACAAGGTGGCGCAAAAGCTATTTAACATTTTAAAAAGTAACTTCTTTTATTTATCCATGATCTATTTTCTTTCTTTCTTTCAGTGATATTCAATAAAAATCTGGAAGATTTACTATGGAGAAGTACACGGCTGAATGAAGAACAAAGATTGTTCAATCTTATTTTGAAAACGACCATTCAACTTTTGCTTCTTTGTCGAATACCCAAAGGTAAACTAATTTCATATTGAATGGAAATTATCTGATCACTACGTTGGCCAGATTTAAGAACTGTCGATTTTTCTTTGAGTTTATTTTCGTAAACAAACCTCGAACATTATAGTAGCTGAAGAATGATTAGAGCATAAGAGCCAGAAACATTACGAGGTGTCATGAAGCAAAGACTGGAAAGGACTCACCTCTGTGAAAGGCATCTGAGAAATATTGTATTCAGCAATTAATTTTAAGTAGTTTCCAAAAGTCAAAATAAACTTAAATTAAAAGAAAGATTTCTTTACCCTCTCCCTATTCAAAAGTTGTTAAATTTCTAAATTGACAATTTACTTTTGTATCACCTTACTGTAATTCTATTTAACTGACAACAACGAGAAGACACAATTCGTTATCAAACATCAGGAATATTTATTTCCGAATCAGTTCTGAGTTACGCGTTTATCAATAAGGACAGACGGGTATTTATTTATTTGTTTGTTTGAAGAAAATTATCCAGAGATTTTTTCAAAATATCTATGCACAATGTAACGGCTCTTTTAAACAACCACACCCACATCAAAATTCATATTTCCAAGTGTGTCTGATACATACGCATTTCCCTAAACAATCACACTCATTCTTTGATACAGATACATGCATATATGTTGTAATCGACATTATTTAAGACCCCAAAGTTTGATAAACCTTGACGATTTAATCAGAAAGTAAGAAATCATTACAGTTGTCTCTTATCGCCGTCGTTTTGTTGCAGTTTTAAAAATGAAATCTATTCATTACTGTTGAGAAATCAATCATGCTATGAACCTTCAAAACAATAATTTACATTCATTCATACAACACAGAAAAAGAGACACGTTTGTCAAGACATATTAGCTTGATTAATAGATATATTATCATTCACGAAATGCTGCCGAAGACAATTTTTTTTTCTTTGAGATTCTTCAAAAGCTATTCTATTAATTTTATTCGACACCATCTTGTCAATATAGCAGACTGAAGAAAGCAATCGACATGTGATCGAAGTAACAATGAATGATATTGAGAAGAGCAGAGGAGAGGGGTTGAAGTGAAGTCGATTGATGTAGCCAAAATTAAGCAGCGGCCACCCGGGGTGATCAATCAGCAGCGACGCCTGTCGGACACCCGATACAAATTAATTAACAACTACGGAACCCAAGTCGGAGCAAGCGACACGCCAGCACAGACCTCCACCAGACAAAACGCTGCGCACACAATACGAGAAGTGACGAGAAATCGGGACACTGCGCGAGATTTGACAGCTCTTTTCACCCGAGCCACAATGACGTCTTTGTTTGGTCTCCGTACAAATGCTGAAACTTTGACGTCAAGCAGACGAGTTACTTTAGCCTACTTAAATCAGAACATCGAACTTAATCTGCCGCCAACGTCAGCGGCTTGTTGACGTCATGCAAAGCTTATTTTTTCGTCCATTGTTGCTGGAGAGCCTGGACGGGACGGTAATAAGCGACAACCTTATGCTTTTGTCTACGGCGGCGAAAGTTCTCCTCGCGATTTTTTCCCCTTCAGGTTAATAGGCACATAATTGACTGGGTTGGATTGTGTTACCATGTTGATGGACCGCCATGCCACTTGGAAATACTTTCCTGTCGAGCAGTTAGCATCTGTTGGCGTTGTTTGTTTGAGTCGTTCGAGTTATGTGCTGGGCATAACTGCGACCATGTTTTGAGACGAGAAGAGACACCAGTCCGTCTTCTCTTTCCTTTTCTCGTTGCCTCTCATTCCCTGACCTCAACTTCTGCTTACCTCCCCTGTTGGTTGATAACTGCCACTGCCGTTCCAGTGTTTGTGGCACCTTTGTGTATCACTCATTTAGAAAGAAACCGATTCAGTAGGGAATTGTCAGAACCTCGTTTGAAAGCGTTTCTGTTAAAAACTGGAGAGGAATTTGAAGAGACATTGCAAACATTTAAACAACAACGACGACAAAAACAGCAAAGACAATAAATAAATAAATAAACACACTAACAAAAAACACGTCTACCAGACATGACGGGTCGACGATGATGGAGAGGGATTAGATGAACAAAGTTTGCTCAACATAGATTAATAGGTTCAACTGAAAAAAGTTAAAGTCGCAGTTTCCTGTCGAAATTAGTGTCGCTTTCGATTTTTATTTTTTCAAGCTGTTCAGAACTGTAACGATAACAAATTTGGAGTATCTTGATAATTTAATTAAGAATTTTTGGAAAACTTTTTGGGGAGTTCGGAGTCTTTGTATTATATTAATAATACATTTAAAAGGCAATAATATGTTTTTGTCTATGTCAGAGGCCTGGTTTTCATCGAGGATACCATAAACACATATCATTCTCTGTGGCTCAAAATCTTATCACATGTTGCAGTCTTTACTTTAGATGATATTTTGTGTTCTGTGTCGCATAAAATGAAGATTTACGTTTAATGTAACGGTTATCGTTTTTGGAAATGGAATCGGTGACGCGAGTTCAAATCATAGACAAAGCTGTTTGCATTTATATTTCACGCAAATGTTCATAGAAAAGACACGGATCCCTCTCATTTTCCTCTTTAGGTAAGTATCAGAGCAAACTGAGCTCTTTAGCTATGGTTAGGCAATTATGAAAACTTTGAATTCAAACCAACTTTACTTCGTTTAAAGACTGTCCTTGTGTCCCATCCTGGGGTGGAGTAAATGCATATATGAACATAAAATATAATTGGTTAAAAAATGAAAGCCTGGTGTTTTCAAAAACTTTAACATGGCGTCAAATTCGTTGAGGTGACATTAACGGTAACTGTAGTTACTAAAATAAATATCTTGATACAAGTTTTACATATGTATGAATGGCATATTTTTACGAAATCCCTTCTTTTAATGTACATTTTTTGCTATCTTTCTTAAACAAAAGATGCACACACGTGCACCAAGTGTATAAAAGGTTCACATAACCGTAGATATTAATAATTATAAAATATAACTTTTCAAAGTAGAAGTTGTCATTAAAGTGACAAAATAAAAAGCAGCGAAGAAACGCAGACCCTGAAACGGAATCATAGTAGAATATTTAGACGCTGTAGGATTTCCCAGTGCTTTAGTCTCATATGAGTACTTTAAAAAATCTTTTGTGCTGTTTCACTTTCGCGTTATAAAAAAAGATGAAAAACGAGAAAATATATATTGGACTGATAATATTCAACATTTAGTCGATTTAAAAAGATGCTCTCTGGGAGCTTCTCATTTAAAACCATAACTGGAAACACTCGGCGGAAATGATATTAAGTTTACGCTTTAAAAATATCAGCACTGATTAAGTTGATTGGGCACAAAGGACTGTCCATTTTTAATGAGAGCCAACATAACTTGCTCAGAGTTTTAGTCTTGAATTTTCGAGAAGGAGCCCAACTAAAAATAGCATTGGTTGAGAAATCATATCAGAGTAAAAAGTTAGTGTCACATTGTACTTCACATAGTGCAGCTAATTACGTAAAGATGTGCTCACATGATTATTGTTATTATTGTTATAATAAAATACACAGTCTTTGAGACTGTGTATTTTATTATAACAATAATAACAATAATCATGTCGTTCCAAACTTCGTTATTAAAATAAGTGAAGAAATATAATAGAGAGAAAAAAAAAAGCGAAGCCATGTGTTCAAATATCTTGGAAAGCATAATCAATAAATCGAGCATAAACTGAAAAAATCTTTTTCCACTTTATCATAGTTTCTGCTTTAGTTTTGATATTTTTCTTTACTTTGTTTTCAGTTGAAGTTCAGAATGTTCATTTCTTTCGGGCGTAGCTGTCAAAAGCTGTTACCTGTTTTTAGCTATTTCTTCCTTTCAATTGTTTTTATTTATCAGTGACATCGAGAGCGTTCGAAAGAGACTTTAATATTGGCTCCCTATTGTCACCTCGGAGCTTCAGAGCGGCTCAGTCAGGAGGGGGAACGCCGAGTGTTTCCAGTTATGGTTTTAAATGAGAAACACCCAGAGAGCCTCTGTTTAAATCGACTAAATGATAAATATTATCTGTCCAATAAATATTTCTCTTTTTTCACTTTTTTTTATAACGCAAAGGTGAAATAGCACAAATTTTTTTTAAGTTCTCATGTGAGACTAAACCACTGGGATCTCCTACGTCTAAATGTTCTACTCTGATTCCGTTTTAGCGTCTGAGTTTCTTCGCTGCTTTTTTGTCACTTTAATGATAACATAGAAATAAATACGGACACAACAATTGATAATAATTTGTTGGCGATGTTTCTGAACATTAACATTGGATCGTTCAAGGAGCAGGCAATAAGAAAATCCCTTACATTGAACTAGCTCCTAAAAGGCAAATATATTGCTCTGCCTGTGTCCCTTTGGCAACAAAAATGTCATTCTGTCAGTAAAAGGGTTAATTTTAGAATAGAAATTGTTTGTATATTTTTAATGACATCATTTCTTTCTTATGTGCATATTCATTGATTTCTATAAATTTGTAAAAGTTGCTGAATGGTTAGAAAAGAAATGTTTTTTTCTTCGAAGTATTGATTCAGGAGAGAAAGCATTGTTCATCTATAAATCAAACTCCTCGTTTTTCTTGATCGATAAAAGCCGGTAACAAAGATACGTTGAAATGACTGGCAGTTGAAATGATTTGTACTAGGACAATGCACAGGGAGGATTGGATAAAGGACTTTCCCATTGGGTTTTTTTGTAAAATAACAAACAAATATCAATAAATTTCGAAACAGAGTAACAAATTATTTAAAAACTCATTATTTTATACAGACAGGTGTTAAAATAATTTCATGATGTTTATCATATCTTGAAATTATTTAACTCCTGTCTGTATAAAATATAAATGTAGTCATCAGTGTTGTTCTTAAAATTTTATACCACTAAGCGCTGTCAAATATACATATCTACTACATAAAGTTGAGATGACATGGTAATTTTAAATTTCATTTAGTGGATCCTAAAGTACAGTGGATTAGGGTAATGTAAGCTCAGGATCGGCTGAAAAGTTCATAGATACCCTAACAGACTCTCAATTATTTAAACTTTTCAACTTATGAACTTTTGAGTCCACCTTCGAATTTGTGTGCGAGTGTGTGCTCTCCCCCAACCCCCCTCTCTCTCTCTCTCTCTCTCTCTCTCTCTCTTTCTCTCTGTACAGTGTGAATAAAAATGTTAACACTTCTGCTGGAGGAGCTTTATAGTATTATGATTTAAAACCGACTTCCCGTGTTCCTCATTTTCGTCAACATATTCTAAGACTAATTTAAAAAATCGTATTACTGATACCACCTTGGGAAGATTCTAAAAGTGTGTTGATGTGGCAGGAGTTATTACGGAAAAATATCTATCCAGACACATTCAAAAGCAGTCGTTTATCTGGTGCATCTATGGGGAATTTGTCTCTTACATGCTCTATGGGGTTTAAATCGAGCGGAAATTGTGGTCAGAGGAGAATAGTGGTGTAGCGGGGATTTGGCCGAATAATTAAGATATTTCCCCACGACCACCTGTTAAAAAGGAAAGAACATTGGATTATAGAATTTATTCGTAACCAAAATATGAAAAACATTGAACAATTGGGTGCTCATCCCTCAAACCTTTCTAATGGCGAAGTCCTTTATGATCTTTTCACTTGAGCAAAGTGGTGAAAATATATGTAAAATTAAAGAGCGGAATAACAGTTTTTTAGCTGCGTAAACAAATCGGACTGAAATTCGGATTGCAAATTAGAACAGATAAGAAATTTCTTTATTTACAAACACGAAATGAGAAAAATGAGTTATAATACAAAATATGAAAAAAAACAAAAAAAAAACGGTTTGGTCAAATATTTCCTTTGAGTGCCTACGTTTTTACAATTTAAGAGTGATTGAAGAAGAGTTCTTAATAAACTTACAAGTGAGAAAGAATGGAGAATACGTGTTGTTAAGGGCTAAATTCTCTTAGTGTTGTTGAAAGTTGATGTTGAAGAATAGCAGTGTTTAGGTAAATATATGATAGCAGTCCTGTCTTCTATGAGTAAGAGAAGATACTTTGTAGAGACTTGGTGAAGAGTTCTTTCTCTCATTCTTAACCCAAAGTTCTTAGACTTGGTGAATATATACACAACTCCTCAGCATGATGCGACACATATGAGTATATATACAACTCCTCCGAGTATGGTGCGACACAAAGTCGATTTTAAAGCGGAGTTTAATAGGTTTGAATTCGGTTTTCCTTCTCTTTGACCAGTGACCAACATGGTGAAGATATGTCACTTTGACCTGCGATGAACCCAGCAGATGTTGTTGACAAATACATCAGGTTGTAGTTAAAACCAACAAAACAATTCCGGAAACAACGTTAGATAGATGTAAGACGTGGCCAGTGAAAGGCAAGCATCACGTGGATGTGGGCCGTGGCCAATGAAAGGCAATCGTTACGTGGGTGTGGGCCATGACCAATGAGGGACAAACGTTGTGTGTGGTCACGTGGAAGTTATAAGTATATAAGGTCGAGAATTTTAAGTTGAAGCAGTTCCGACTCCCGACAGCCCCTCCATGCGAGCGAACTCTCTCTCTCTCTCTCTCTCTCTCTCTCTCTCTCCGATCACTCTACTGCTCCACACAAGCGTCACTGTCGACGAATAAAGATATAAGACTATATTTTTATATATACGTGTTCTTCCTTGTTGTTAAGTCCCAGCGGTACTATATTCCAACCATACCAAGGTTAAAGAGCCCAGTTTGCCTTAATGTGAAATGCAAACCGCCTCGTCCAAGATTTGAACTCAGGTCACCATGTATATTTTCTTCGACGGTAACCATGGCATCAAGAGCACCTCTGTACTTTTTCGGTATATGATTGTCATTTGAACTTCTGAGCGTCTTCTTTGTGCCCATCGATTAGCACTGGTGTTTCACTGACTATTTTCGTTCTGCCTGGGGATACTATTGCAGGCCTCGCATCTTGCATGGCCAAAGTCCAGCAAACACGTATGTCCACATAGCCACCAGTCCTCTCCAAAGACAGCTGGGGGCTTACTGCTGCAATTTGAGGGCTAACCTCACATGTTGCCAGCCGACTGCTACTACGAGTAGCAGACCCCACGCTCCGTACGCTCTAGGCCAGCAGGCACGTGAATCCAAATTGCAACTGTGGTTACTTGTTTATTTATGGATTTTTGATGAGCAAAATAGGTTCCGTTGATTCATATCTGAAAAGTATTTTCGGGCCCTTTAATTGTAGAAAAACAATTCTTTATCTTTGCAAGGGAAAAGCCTTCTTTTGGATCCTTTTTTCAAGAAGCTTCTTTGATCCTGTGTTCCCAAAACTTCTTTGATTCCAAAACTTCTGTTACAGAGTAGTGACCTTGGTTTTTGCATGTGTGCAGCTGGAGATCCGGAGCAGTGGACAATGTTAGATTTTTCCCTAAAATATGCTGGTATCGGAAAGGTTGAGAAAATAGAAGCAGTGAATCATTGTTTTGGTAAAAAGATAATTGCCAGTAGATTTGTGAGTTTAAGGTACGCTGATATCAGTTTGAGTGTGCCGATATCAGAATGTTTAAGATGTTTTTATTTTGCTTAAGGGCAGAGAATGGGGACCAATGATAGTCAATGTTAAAAAGATAATAACGAATGATTTTGCGAATTGAGAACGATATGTATGAAGAGGTCTTGAAGCGTAGGACAGGAAAGAAAGAGAGAGATAGAGACAGACTGACAAAGAAACGGGGAATCGGCCACCAGCTAGACACTTGAGAAATGCGAACGACCACTATTTGGGTTTTACTCAGTCGTTTACCAATCATCAGACTTACAGGGAAGTGACCCATTTTTAAGAAGTCAAAAGTTGTTTACTATTTCAAACTACAAACAACCCATGGGAAAAATGTACATTCAATCATATTTCCATCGTTGACTTTGTATCATCTTTCCCTTCAACCCTAGTGAGTTTGGTGGAAAAACAACAACTTGCGGATTTAAATAAGAAGATTTTGTCACTAATTATACAACGCCGATAATATCCCGTTGGTGCAGCGGCAGAAGACTTGGTAGAGGGCTGCTACATGTGCTTCGATGCATATGGCGTCTTCTGAGCTTGTACAGTTGGTAAAGCGATCAGGACTGGGCTGGGTTAACATACAGCTACGACACAGGTTGACCTGTTTAACTTTGAGTGAACCTAAAAGAGCCTACTTCTTTCAAATTCCTCGTACTGAAAAAGGACGAAGCTTAGTTTCAAATTTTTTATAACATCAAGTGATTATGTATATTCTCTTTCAACAGAAAGAATCACTAAGTTAGTGGGTATATGATTGCTCATTGGTGAGCGAAATAATTCTTTCTTAATTTCAACAGAGAAAAACTCAGTTCGCAGCGACCCACACCGGCAGTTTTTATCAAAAATGTTCCCAGTAATATCGTCAAATTTGACTTTAAATTTTGAAAACCATATTTGATGACGAACTTTAGAAACTATAAAAGCCCTTCTTTTTAATTTTTCTGTTTAGAAAACTCAAGAAAATTCTTCAATCTCTTCCTTTTGAATTCAAATTCAAATTCAAGTTCGAATTCGTTATCATTTAGATTGGTTGTAATGAGAAGATGCCGTTGCTTAAATCTTTTATATCTTGAGTGACACAATCGATTGGGGTACATAAATCTCTTTTCATTTTTGTTTCAAAAGTCAGTCTAACATCATTTGATTTTCCCTTACTATTCTCCTCTTTTTTTCTAACGATGTTCTGTCACACTGCCAAGGCCATCACAAATTTCTTTTGCTTATTTGATTGAATTTTCAACCAGTTCTCAGTTATAAGCTTAGAACGCCTTCAGGAGAGCCATCTTCATTCCATTTTGGTCATATTTCAGGTTTGAAGTTTACATATACTCTTGTGTGTCATTGATTTGCTGTCCGCCAGAAACTCAGCAAATATATATTAAAAAAATGATTGTATTGAACTCAAAATCAGACTAACCTCTGATCTTGTTCTCTCCTATTTTCATAAGTTGATTGAGCACATCAATAATTTCCTAAAAGTATTTTTTCACTACTGCTTGTCCTCTTGCACTCCATCTTGTTTCAATCTCTTAACACCGTGACTAATTACTCACCCCATCGATGAATGATGACTTATTTCTACATCCTCTCAAATAAGTAGAAGAAGAAAATAATGTAAACAATCGTTTCACATCTCCAAATGACGTAATTGAATTTGTGGTAACAGGAGACACATGGACACTTGCTAAATAAAGCGAATTATTCAAACATGAAACGAATTTGGCTTTTGGATTAATATTGTTTATGCGCTTCTGAATACCATTGTACTTGCCAGATATCAAGGCTGCATTGTTATAAGTCAGTCCTCCCCAATAAGCAATATCAATCCCCAGTTCGTTAACTTTCTCTAAAATCAAATTTGAAATGTACTCCTGGGTCTTTCCTTTCGATTTCATGAAGTCAACAAATGATTCCTCCACATTCATACTTGACCCTTCAATAAAAACATAGCGAAGTACTGAACTGGTTTGGTTTATTTTAATTATTTGGTTTAAAGGCATATCAACTTTGAGGGTTATTTAATGACAAATCCTGTTTGAAGATATATTATATATGATTTTTAAGGGAATAGTTGGTAGGTAAAATTATTTTAAAGCGAACCAGAGCACATGTATTTGCATAAAGGTAAATGGTTTCTAGTATTGCTATCTAATACTAGTAATTTAATTTAAAATTAATCATTTGTTTACACCCTAGTAAGTAATTAAACAGTTCTATTTGACCCCTAGATGGGACCCTTACAGGTACCACCACTCAGTGTCAGAGTGAACCTGTAATGGCAATGAAGGAGTACTTCACATTCCCTAAAGCTCCAAGACAGGAACCTCACCATCAGATGCAGCTTAGTATCCTATTAAACGTATACATCGATACACTTCGGAAATTTTACTTCGTCGACACGATATTGTATTATTTATTATGAAGATAAATCTCTAGTCAAGTAAGACAGTTCCTGTGGCGTAATAACAAAGTGTTGGACTGTTGCCTCGAAGTTAGCGAGTTCGAATTTCAATGACGCTATTTTGTTCATTTTCGGACCAATACTCTTAGGAGTGGTATAAAACCCTTTTCCATATATGTTGTTATAGATAACCTCTCCTGTGGAATAGGTTAATAAACTGTTAACTTGATATACTCGTGCCTCTCAGTTGAATCCATATAAATTATTATAAAAACAATGGCAACGTTCAGAAAAAAATTTTCAACATGTGTTAGTTTTTAAGCTCGTAACTGCAGTTATCGACAACAGAACTTTTTTCAATAAAGTTTATTTGAAAACTGAAGTCATGATAGAGGAGGAGTTACTGGTAAATCAAAGTGACGGTAACAATCAACAAATTTCCTTAGGTTTCTTGATGCCTATGTTTACTCTTCTGATCGTTGTTGTCGTCAGCCATTGGTTACGTCGGAAGTTAAGTTTATGGACAGGTTACACGGGAAAGAAATTGTGTCAACACTCACTGCCTCATCACGACGCTCGGACAGCAGTAAGCTTTTGTTAGGAAAGGACTCTAAACAAACATCCTGTTGTGATTTGCTTGACAAACCCAATCCATCCATTGGTGCTCGACACACCTTCAATGCTTTCGCCCAGAATTCCCATTCATGAGACATGCACCAACACTAAAAGAAGTGTTTAGTAGAATAACATAGATGCAAACACATACTCGCATGCAGAATCACATACAGACCCGTGCGCGCACACAAACGTAGAATCAAGATAGTTTTAAATACTTACTTTTTATATGGAGAAAACGCAAATATTTAGAACTACAACTTTTTGGATTTCAAAATTACGGCAATAAAAATCGAAAAATAATTAATGTTTGGTTAAATAGATTTAGTGAAAAGATAATTATGAAAAATATTCTTGTTAAAGATCAATAAAAATGATAATCGCGAGTAGGTTTATTGATAAAACTGATCTTTGATCTATCATCATGAATGGATATAGCTTTCAAATGTAGATGATTATAAGTATATTATCTGAAAATGATCGAAAAAGTGCTGCAGAAAAAAAAACAGTTTCCTTCGCACATCTGGAGAACTCGTCAATATCATAAATTGCTAGAAATTCAGGTACAAATTATAGTATACATAGAATGCAAATAATACACCATTCTATTTGAAGAAGTTAAGTATTCACGAAGTCTTGGAACCAATCTCCCGCAGATAAAAAGAGGCGACCAAGATGAAACTTAAAAAAAAGATGGTTGGTTGGTTGATCGGGTTTTATGGCATATCAACCTTTGTAGGTTATTTAATGCCAAATCCTGTTTATACATATATTAAACCTTTGATTTATAAACGGATACTTTGTAGATAACATTTTAAACAAGCCAGAGCTCATTTGTTTGCTTAAAATCAAATGGTCTCAAGTATTGCTATATAAGATAATGTCAATAAATATCGACTTTATTAACCACTAACGATTCTTGTTTGTTCATCCAATATTGATTTTCTTGTAAATAGATTTGTCGGAAATAACTTGAACTTTTATTTCATAATAGTATATAATAATCAATGATACTTTCTGAAATTCATTTAATTTTGATGGTATTGTCTGGTTTCCAAAATGAATGTTCTCAGTTCCCAAAAAATAATTTTGATTGCTAAGGAACAACATCTCTTTGTACAGCAAAGTTATTTCTTTCCTAATTGAGGTGATTATTAATGATGCAAGAATTTCGAATCTGTAAGATCTGAATTTCAACTAAGGTTGCTCCTATAAAGTTTGTATTGCAAAACTTCTAACTCCAAAGTGTTCAGTAAATTCACCTATTGGAAAATATGTAATATCCATGTGAAACATTTATCTATGTTGATTTTTTCCTATCTCTCTGCTTTATTTCTCGTATTAATGATGTATATTTCTTACCCATTTATAAGGACTTGTTACTCCAAAGATTTGTGATGCAGGAAATCGTCGGAGCACATATGGTTTCTTTCATTTCATTTCTGCAAGAAACTGGAGCAGGATGCACGAAGAACTGGATACATGCTTGTCCCAAAAGCATTAGTGACAATAGAAACAACCACGGACAGAGTTCGATCGACTCCATTTTTCGTGCTAATAACCATAACACCAAGTATGATTATGTCTCGTCACTAACATGTCACAATGAGCAACGAAGAAAATACTAGCACTTAGCCAAATTCTTATATGTTCAAGTTACTACCTGAATAGATAAGAATTTGTCCAAGTTTTTCGTTACGAAAACTATTATTTTTATTGTCGAAGTTGACATGGTCAAATCAGTATATTATAAAATCAAAATCAATTTGAAGAAACTGGAAACGTTGACATCAGCAGCATTAATAAAGCAACGACGAAATCACGCATATTAAAACCTTCATTCCTATCATCTATCTACCTATGGTATGCATTATGCTTTCAGTATTTTGAACCGAAAACTTTGCCCAGGTTGCACTACACTCTTGTAGGACATAAGTAAACTAACTACTTTCGAATGCATAATTATTCTATATTGATATAATAGTGAGAGTGTTCGCCATTGGAGCGGTAGACCGGAGTTCAATCCCAGGTTATATCATGCCAAAGACTCAAAAAAATAGTCCTTGATATCCCCTAGCTTAACACCCAGCATTATACGGTACAGATCAAGGAAAAGTTGATCATTCCAGGGAAAGGAATAGCGTCCTCTTTTACACCTTGGTGTAGTAGCTATTGAAAAGGAAGCCTTCGGGTTGCCCTTGACTACGGTCAGCCAACTTCCTTAATTATTCTATAACGAAAATCCGTCCATAATTTCGGTGGGAATATGCTTTCCAAAGACAAATTTATGTTGTTTTTCTACAGCCAGGTTATTGCAGAATGCAAATACAATCAGCCCTTCATATCTGCCGTTTTAACACATGTAGATTCAGCCAATAGCAAATCGAAAATATTAAAAAAAAATTCGAAAAAACAAAACTTGAATTTCCTGCGCACTGAGAACTAAGAAAATCCACACAAATTAAATAATACACCATGATGTAGACTCCGCCATTTCATACATCCTCAGTTTTTCTTCTTCCCTCTTTGTTTGAGCAATATTTGCTTTGAAGAAAGTCCATTTGCAACTTGTTTTGAGCAGGCCCTTTGATTTGATCCGGAAATTTGGAATGTAAACTCCTTTAAAGAAAATTAATACGAAAATTTCATAAAAATCCAACTGTTAGTCGATTTAGATAGATTTTCAAAGTCGAATTATTTTCTTCTATATTCTTTCTAATGCAAATTATTACGGTTTCTTTTGTTTCAGGTAAACAACTTTTCATACTATCTCTTTTCATAAATATCACTAGTCTTATAATTTTTATAAAAGATTTTTCTCCAATTTTTTTTCAAGATAATGGTACAAAGATTTTGATAAAATTCACTTTCTTTTATACCTACAGTATAATAACAATTTACTTATCATATAGATTGTATTATGAATTGTAAGAAATTCTGGTACAAATTACAGTATACATAGAATGCATTTTATTTAAAGAAGTTAAATATTAACGAAGTCTAGGAACCAATCTCCCGCAGATACAAAGAGGCAACCGATATGAAACTTAAAAAAAGAAAAAAAAAGATGGTTGCTTAGTTGGGTTTTTATGGCATATCAACCTTTGTAGGTTACTTAATGCCAAATCGTGTGTATGCATATTTTAAACATTTTATTTTTAAACGGATACTTTGTAGATAACATTTTAAACAAGCCAGAGCTCATTTGTTTGCACAAAATTAAATGGTTTCAAGTATTGCTATATAATACAAACAATTAAATTCAACATCTGCCCACAGTTAAATGGTTATAGATATGATTTGTAAGTGAATTGTTTGTAGGTTTGGTTTGGTTTAGTTTTATGTCATATCAGCCATTATTGGTTCTTTAAAGCCAAATCCTGTTTATTAATATATATTAAATACATTTATATTGTAAACAGTTTGCCGAAAACATTTTTAAACAAGTCTGAGCTCATTTTTCCCCACAGTCAAATGGTTTCAAGTATTTCTATCTTATCCGAATCGTTCAATTTACTATTAATCATGTGTTTGCACACAGTTAAATGGTTTCAAGTATTGTAGTTATCTATATCTTCGAGATTGAAGTTGGTAATTACGCAGTCACTGTCACTATCTATACTTTCTATACTATAAGATATTTGTAGGAATTTTGTCGATTCCTGAGCATTGTACTGTTTATTCATTCTCATTGGTGACTTTGTTCTTTATGTTGAGGGGACTGTATCCAAATTGGCCAAGGGCCGTTTGAATGCACTTCCTGGTCTTTCATTGTTTACTTTGGTGTTCATGTGTATTTTTTCAGCATGGGTTTTTGTTTAATGGTTTTTGTTTAAGCTGTTCCAGCGTTTTGGGAGATAAGTTTTTAGTCTGTCTTTTGGTGAACGGATTGGAGACTTATGTAAGAGCTATTTTGTTGGAGGAGATTTTCCACTCCTAAAGAGGAGTGGTTCTTGTTTGAGTAGTAAATTCTATGTGTTTTTCCTTGGAATACCTCATTTTATTTCTATTTTATTTCTATTTCATGCAACCCTTAATAGGTCTTATCTTTCATTTTTATATGGGATTAGTCACCCTCCTCATCAGGTAAGCTTGGTGGAGAAGCCGGTTTTGTGTTTTGGGAATGGTTAGTTTCTATAACACAATAAATTATTTGGCAATACAAATGAATAACGAAACTTCTTTTTAAAACACAACCGTGAAAGGTTTATTATAGTAGCAGGAGTAAAAGAGTAAGAGCGAGAAAGTATCCCTTTTGGTATCGCCAGTTAGTATGTTGGTCCTTGAGTTTGTAGGAAGTGTGTGTGAAGCTAGCAGCTGCGTGTTCTTCAGCGAAGGGGTTTCAAGTGGAATCCGGAGCAGTGGATGTGAGAAAGGTCTGTCTGGGCCGCTGGCTAATGGCACTCTCTCTCTCTCTCTCTCTGTCGACTCACTACCCAAAAAGGACTAGAAAAATACTTCTTGAGAGGAAGAAAGAATCAATGTACTCTGCCTGGATTGGTCAATTAGTGGCCGAATCGCTTAGCGGGGGCATTGATTCGCGAAAGGAAATAGATCTGTGGCTACTACACCGGTTTACTCAGTGGCTATTCGGTAGATAGTACTGGATTTCATGGTACCAATAGCACATGTCAAGTGATATGTTTATTGCGGTAGTTGTTCATTAAAAAATGAACAATTCTGTAAATGATAGTATTTTGCCAAATGCCAGAAAACTTTTCTTGGTGGATTTGTTATCAGAAGATAAACGTTCCATAAAATTGATTAGTGAATACGAGATTTTTGTGCGTGCACGCATCTGTAATAATTTAAGTATAAAGTAACATAGAAAAACCTACTCGACGATATAGAATGTTTGATTAACATAATTATATATTTGGGTTGGGTCTATCTCGTAGCTGAAATAAATGTGGATTCTTCACTTGTGTAAGTAGTTGGTGTTTAAGCCCAGCTTGGAAAATACGAATGTTGACTATTAAGGCAGGATGATTGGCACTACATAGACTTTGTACCATACTGAGAAAAGTTTTGTAATATCAACGGTAACGTGTGATAACCTTTAATGTTTTTAGGATTATTTGAATAAGCACTGAGTAATAAACAAGATTATCTGAATAACAGCCGTGTTATGAACGGAATTATCTGAATAAGTTTCGAGTTATTTCTCTTGATACTTTTTCATTCACTCAAGCATTTTGCTTTACTCATGTTTTTTTTGTGTATTTTAAAACTAAATTCAGTTAATCATTGGTTTTCAGACTTCATCAGACATATGAAAGATAAGATATTTATTTAATTAGATGCGTGGAAATGTTCCCAGGACTCCGTTTTGAAGACTATTGTAGAAAAAGTAATAATCTGGTTTGTATATAATTTGGTGAATAATAACATGCACAAAGTGATAATAACAAAACCGATTGATATACACAATGCAATCATTTGTTAAAACAAAACAAGTTAATTTGATAGTATTATTTTATATATATATATATATATATATATATATATATGAGACCCTTGAGTGAAAAGTAGTTAATTTCGTGTGTGTGTGTGTGTGTGTGTGTGTGTGTGTGTGTGTGTGTGTGTGTGTGTGTGTGTGTGTGACCAGTAGCTTATCACCCTCAAAGAGGGGAGACCAAAAGAGACAGACTTATGACTTTTTTATCTCTCGGCTGCTGCGGCTTGCATGTATGTGTTAGGACACTATACTATTAATTGAATATACAGTTAAAAATAGATTTCCAATAAACCTTTGTACAAACCTACGAAGCGAACTTAATTACTAATAAAATGTCTCTGTGACAATGAATTCTGTTCATAACTAGATGATTTAAAAATCAAAACTGTAGTTTAAATTACGGAATAGTCTTTATCTATTCCAGTCTCTGCTCATTTTGACTTCTTTGTTTTCACTTTTCCTCTTTTCTGTAGTCCACTTAACTTTTTCAGTAACTGACAAAAATCCCGAAGGGTGGGAAGTTAAAGCTGAGTGGCAAAGATCATTCAGGTGATATAAAAAGGTCAATATTTATTATGTACAAATACATGAATTTGGTACAAGGCCACAAAAAGGAGGAAAGAGGCTAGTCATCACTATCTTAACGTTAATTAACTAGTTCCATTTACTGACTCAAAGCATCCTATTGTATTTCTTTCACCAAAATGACACAATCATTCCGAAAATATTTCGCACTACAACCACCAAAACAAACCAGTCACTCGATCAGTATCTAACCCATTCCTATATTTACGTATATATGAGAATAGAGGGGATGGTTAAAAATTGTATTTACAGAAAAATGAACAAAATCTCCAACGAAAAGCAAATGAATACAATAGATATATATACAAATGAAAAATAGTACTATGCCCACTGTCACAGGCCGATTGAAAAAGAGCTGCAGAAAATAAAACCCAGTTTCCTTCGCATGTCAGGAGAACTCGAGTCTCTGTCATTTAACAGAGTCGGAAGGGGCAAAAAAAAAAAAAAAAAAAAAAAAATGGGCACTAAAAAATAAAAAGGAGGCTGGTGAGCCAACATACTCTAGCTAAGTTAAATTACTTTTTAAAAACAAAGGCAAAAGACTAGTTTCATTTACCCTGGATGGGTTGTCACTGAGTTTTTCTAGGGTCTCAAATTCCTTTGTCAACCTGTAATATCTAATAAAAATTTAAGGCAAGTACTTTGTCCGCAACACAAACACGGAACTTTCACTCACTTTTCGCCGAATACCAAAGAAGAAAGTCTTCGTCTCTCAGACAGGATTTTAATTTTAATTTGCTGCTTGAAAAAGGCTACTAGCGTCTGAGATGAGAAAGAATCGTCTTCGTGGAATCCCTTCTGTCTCGTCGTTCAAATCAAAACTCCTATAATGCTGAGTAAGCAGAGAAACAGCGTTCCTTTCTGTTCAGTGACAACACCAAATTGCTACATACAGAACTGGCTTCCAGGACTTTTCATATAGTACACAAACCATGTAGCCTTCAAGAATTTTGCACAACAAAAGATGTAAAAGAAGGCGTGCGTGATCGATTTCTCCCTATCACCACACCAGACACATTCTGGTGAAATTGCCAGACGCATTGAGAAAAGCTCCTTGCCGGCCCAGTGCGTGCTTCGAATCACCAGCCGGGTGAGCGATGCCTCATCATTATTGAAGCACTTCATTCTGAAAGCCCACGGTCACAATAAGCGACCTTCTTCGTTACATTATCTCAAACGCCTCCCTCACTAACATCCGATATGCCTAACTCGATAACGGCCAGAACCTGCAGCTGAAAGAAGAGTTTTAGGACAAGTCGACATTCGCGAATTAGAGCAATCGTTTCTTGGCAATCGGTGAGTCTCCTCATCATTCAAGTGCATACTTCTCAAGATCAGGAAAGCCTTCTTGTTTTTATTCCAGAATTCGCTGTTCTCATCATATTGTGTCTATATCCAACCAAGGAAATTGAGGCACAACGTATGCTGTCGTGTCTCTGCATTCGGTTCTGGACCACTTTCGGAGTGGGGACGGTAACAGATCTCGCAACGCACCAAAATAGACCATTTGCCCCAAACTAACTAGAACAGGACTCTTTCTTGGTTTATTAGAACGGTATACGGGAGAGGAAGGATTGAAAGTCAATAAAGGATATGGGGGTAGATGTGCGAGCCACACATCTCGACCTTGCTCTTTAAAAGCCTCCCCCATGCAGCTAGTGGCCACGATCTTTTCCAGTTCTTCCGACCATTTTTTTTTCTTGGAAATCGGAACTGAACCATAATCCGAATATCTTGCACAAACCATCCATTCATCTAAAGAGGTTGGGAAGGGCACAACACTTCTACGAACCCAACAGCAAACACACCGATTTTTCACGCTTAATTTTGACCCCTGACACACTGTTACATCGCCATATACGCGAATATGGCCATGTGCGAAATAGACGTGTAATGTTCATAACGATAGATTTAGAAAGAACATAGGAATCTGGGAATTCGAAAACACGTAACGACTTCTTGTTCAGGTATGAAACCTTTTAATTAACTTTGAGTAAAAGGTTTCGACGTAAGGAGGAGAGACAAAATCTTCTAAGCTGTCTTATTCATTTGGCCCCCAATTCGAGCGGCCCCCATAGGGCGCACGTTCGCCTCGCGCCTGCGAGCTCCAAAAATCGATCCTTCTCGTTTGGCATCTAGTACCTGACTCTCACTTTCTTCAAATTCTCACACAAACCTCCACGCGCTTCCGGTGCGTGACGTCACCCGCACCCTGTTTCATCTCAGACTATTATGACATCTGAGTGACACATCTATCCGCCCGCGCGAGCCCGCGTTAACACCTGCTTCAATGTTGCACCTAACTAACCCATGTGCTGAGCCGAAAGGTTCTCAGCCTAACTAAACTCAAAGGCATGAACCAAAATCCCTCGGCTATTTTATAACAACACCCTCATAATTTCGATTTCTTTGCTGACTTCCAGGACTTCGGCATTACTCGTTATAAGCATTGTCAGCATAAGCGGAATACCTGACGGTGATGGTAGCACTAAGGAGTGTAAGTATGCGTAGGATCGGATTCTTTCTAAAATCGTGAAGGAAGGGTTCCAACGTAAGAACGTACAGCATGGACGAGAGTAAACAACCTTGATCGAGACAAAGTGAAGGGTTTCGATCTTACCCGTTCACTTCCACCATGAATCCGAGGGACGTATACAGAAGTCAAATCCAGCTGCAAAGGTTTAGCCCGAATCTTGCCGCAGACAAAACAGCCTCCAAGAAACCATGGTCAACCCTGTCAAAAGCCTTGGACTGATCTAAATTGATCAGCACAGCATTACCGTCGATTTTTTCTATGATCGTGCGAACTAAATCTTGTCCTTAACAGCGCATCACTGCTCAGGGCAGATTAGACAAGTCTACCAAGATCTTCATCAACATATTTAAGTTAGTGTTTTGCATCGTTTAAGGGCTAAAGTTACTAACCCCATACTCACTACGGATGTTCTTACGAAGAAACTTTTCAATACCCCTGTTGAAGCGTAGGGGGGTCGTCTCCCGCTTCATCCAGTTGTTATAGACAGTCACCAGCAAGGGGATAAGAATGTGCGATAGCCTCAAGTACATTTCGTAAGATAGCCCATCGATTCCGGGAGTCTATCTTGACTGTTTTCAATGCTTGCTGAACTTCATCTTCCGTAATGTGCCCCTAACATACAGCTGCTTCCGTCGCCTCAAAACAAAAGAAGCCGACAAGATAGGCGTCGCACTAAGCAGAATTCAGTCCGGGCTGCCTATTAAAAAGTTTCTGAAATAATTACGAAGCTCCCTGCGTTTGTAAACTGACGTTGTCCGTCAAGCGATGCAAAACTCGCGATATCTCGCTGTAAAGCATATCTAAGTTCCTCAGCCCGTAATTCGTGAGTCATATTCATTGCGTCGCAAGGCATTCTTTTTAATCTTGGTCTTACTAACAGAACCTGGTAACTTCTTGTTACGTGAAAAAGCCAGCTCCGCCTTAGCTATGATAGTTTCTTCGCAATCTCCCGCCTTTACCGCCCTATCTGTCCAAGATTTTGACTCTTTTTGCGCTCCTCGTTGTCTTCAACAATAGTCGGTAGCAAAGGATCTAATTCTATCCCTAAGCTTTACCCACCAACTTTTCCCAATTATGGCACTCACCAAATCCTGCTTTAGCAGTAGTTCTAGCTGGTCTAGAAAATCACTCTCCAAAGATGAATTTCCGGTAACCAGACACTCTAACTGTAGCATTGTCTAACTTAATTGTGACAAAAACCTGTGGTTATAATTTTTAAACAATTCAAAACTTGAACCGCCTAATAAATCTAAGTCAACTCTCCTAAATATCGCTCAGTCGAGATATCTAGAAAGTTAACCAGAGGGACGCCTACCGGACCAAGTCCATTCTACTTGGATGCTTATCGTTGAATTTGTCAACGAGACCAAGTCTTGCAACAAACACTCGGAAGTATTTTACATTTAAGTTGTTTAGCTCCCCTAGGTCTATCTTAGGATCAGTCTGTGGGCATTCAAACTTAAATCCATTATCATCGTTATCGGTGTTAAGTCCCTGTATAAAACATGACCGGTGTCAGAACACCGACGGTTTAGTTCATGGATCCAAAGCCTCTATCTTTAATGATGGTGCCATTTTGAGTGAGATCTCCGTCATCCTGCGAAAAAGTTAGTTCAATGCCCTATATGGAGAAGGGTGTATTTATATAGCGACTCTACCTGATGCAAATTTCATCATCTCTCCTCCGTTACGAGGAGGGTGAGCGGGTGAGGGTTTTTGATGGCTTCTTCAATCATGTTCATGATTTCCTCAGACTCTCAGTTCGTTCTAATCACCGACAGGACCATTGGTTCTGGAAAGTCCTAAGGCTCCTCCTCGTCCTTTCTGTCGACTTTGAAATTGTGGACGACCCTTAAGTCCTTGAGTTGTTGCGTCTGGAGTCAATTTGTCCTCTCCAGGATATCTGCATCTTCCGTAAATGCGTCTTCCTTACTCTATTACCTTGGTCATTCCTTTTTTTATAGGGGTTGCTCATCCTGCCAATTTTGTTGGTGGTGCTGGCGCTTACGATAATGTTGCTACTGATGGAGTTGCTATTGTTGATGATGATGATGCTGGCGTGGCTGTTGTTGTTGGTGGTGGTGATGGTGCTGCTGGTGTTGTCGAAGTTGCGGCTGGAGTTACTGCTGCTGATGATAGTGTTGTTAGTTCAATAAACGGTAGCAGTAGAGGATGAGCTCCTTTTCATATTGTCGGTCTTAGGACCGTCATTTGGGAGAGTGGCATCTACCGACCTGGTGACCTGATTGCCCTTGGGTTTGTGGAAGACGGAGTGGAGCAAGAAAACGTCGCTTCTTCAATTCCAGGAATTTCTCGAATTTCTCCTTTCTCGGACTAGCACGTTTGATTTTTGTTGTTCTTTATGCATATGCCTGTGGTGTCTCTCCTACTTTGTGGGTGTCTGTCTGGGGAACTTTACGAGTCGGCTTACGCAAGATGTGTCTTTCTTCGGCCTTTTCCTACTGTCAGCTACACTCCTTATGACTTCTCAGTGGTTTCAAGTGGTTTCTCAAAAGAAGGGGGATGATTTTTCCGCGCATACTGTCTTGGAGCGCAGCAACTATTTCACCAATCTGCAACATGTATGCGTCAATATTCTCTTCAATGAGATAGCTAGGAACCGCATATACTTCTACCGTGGTCCTCAGTCGCCCTAAATACCCAGTTCTAAAAATGTTATCTTTAAATTTAAGTATTTTTCTGGTAAAGGCGACAGCATCTTTAATAGTGGGCAACAGTACGTCCCAAAACCGTAAGAGGTGCCAACAATAACAGCTAACACCTATCCTCCCAGACTGGCCATTGATTTTGTGATCTAGTCTTTTGTGAGTTTCACAATCCGTTTTAATCTTTTGTCAACTGACACTGTTTTTTCTATTAGTCTTGTCTGAACTGTTTCAAATTGAACAAAAAGACCTTTCTTCTTAACGTGATGGTCTTTCTCTTTTGCCCGCTGGACCAACTTGTCGACACTGACCACTACTTTCGTGGGGTGGAGGCGTTCAAAATTTTGTCGACATTGATCACTACTTTCGAGAGGGGTGGAAGGCATTCTACACATGAGGAGAGCCTCTACTTGTTTTATTTTGGGGTGTATTTTCTTTTGCTTCTTTTGTTTTGTTTGTGCTATATTTTTGAAATTCTGACCCCTTCTTGGGGATCACAAAAAGGTCTGTATGGCTACACCGCTACTCCGGCCGGCCACAGAGAGGGGAAAGAAAAAATAAACGACTCTATCTTATTGTATGCATGTGTATTTGTTTGTGTGTGTGTGTGCGCGCGCGTGCGCGCGCGTGTGTGTGGGTCTAACTTCAAGGGAGATACGATAGCCCAGTCTTCTATGGATTGTGATGTTAAAAAGTCTTGTGAAAAAAAATCTCGCAGCTTCCAGTAAAGAATGTAAGTTCTTTGCCTGACTGAAAAAATAAAACTGTACTCCGTCAAAAAGGCAAGTGAACTGTTCGCTCTGGGCACCGCCAGACAAAACCGAATCAACTACGTTTTTTGCTTAAATGTGACGCGAAGCCGTACGAAAAGGCACCCAAAGAACCTCGAACTCACTCGTGAAAGTTTGTTAGTCTATCTTGCTAACTATTCACATCTTCCGTGGAAGCCAAAAATTGAATCAACTGCAATAGAAAGAAACTGCCTTGGCTTTTATATCTCTCCACTGGCCGAATTATTCTAATTATAGGGAGCGAGAGGTCTATATATATATAAAAAACACATTACTCATGACCTGGAGGTTGTTAGTTCAACCTCCTGATAGTTCAAGAAAAAGTGAAAGGAAATGTACTGCCAAACACAGTCTTCGGTGAGTTGATATTCAACATTTTTGCTGCATAATTTTGAGCTGAATCATTTGAAAGTGAAAGAAATTTATTGAATTCAGTGAATACATTTACTTGAAACAAAAACAAACTGCTTACATTTATTAAAAAAAATGTGCCGCAAATGTTATTCTATATATTTATTCTTAACCATTTGGCATAAAAGATATTGCTGAAGACAACCTCCATTTTTTTCCCAAACTAGCCACAATGCCCACAGGTAAATGTGTGAGAATGGACCGATATATTTACTCGTGCGCATGTTCATAACTCTGTGAAATGGTACCAATCCACAAACTTGCTAATATTAAGGATTATTAAAGATAATTTTTTAGACTAAAGTTACTTTTGAAATTTTAATCGATGTTTGCTTGTCAGCATCGTTATAAAATATTTATTTTTCTTTTATTCTCATTCCGAGTAAAATAAGATTCTTATTTAAGTATTTCAGGACTGTATTTTCATTTGATAATTTATGAAAAAGTGTACGTATTGCCACAATCTGTATGGACAAACGTACTAAGTCTCTCCTATGAGTAGTAAACACATCTCGTGCCCTGAGATACCATTAAAGTTTAAATGATATATTTGGCAACATCCGCCATTTTGCCTTCGACTGTAAAATCCTTCCAAGAGATTTTGTTACAATATCAATAAAGTTTGTGCTTTTGTTACCGAATCCCAGATTCAGTCGGAGCAAATCAAATCTTTCGTTGTCATTCAAATATTTTTATTGCTTTTTATGAAAAGAAGCGATAGAAAAAAACGTGGTCATGAGTTGTGTTTGGTATGGGACCACTGGCCACGTACCACCAACGGTGTATGACTTATCTGTCCCTATCCGATTACAGCCGAACTATGGCGGAACTAGCCGAGCGGGAAGTCTCTCCACCGAAAGCGTTTCATGGCTCATTAAAAGCAGAACATAAAGCTGCAGAACTGATATTAATGGGCGTTTGGTTATAGAATGCATTTTTTTTCTTTCTCGGGTTGCCACTTCGAAAGAAAAAATCCAAGGGGACAGGTCTTACGAGGTTTGGCTCCCTCCTGTGAAACTTATGACAGAGTGATATTTTTTTTTTTTATTGAAACCTGCTGAGTAGCGCTTCGCACATTGACACAAAAATGTTTCAAGATTAGAAAGGTTGCAAAGGGAAGTGATATCTAATCTACAAACCTAATAGAGCAATTCACCTTTATTAAGGTGCATGTCCGGTATTTAAACGACAATGATTAACAAATCAGAGAGTTTTCTGAAAATAAGGATTTGAAATGGCGTAAAATCATGAAAACAGGGGAACACTAAACAAATTGGGAGTTGTTCATAGAGAATTGTCGTAACCGATTTATAACAGATATCAATGAGTTGAATATGTGCTGATGTCGCCTCTTGACATTAGAAAGTATTTCAAAGCGTTTAGTACCATCAAACTTCGGCTGTTTAAGTGTTTCATGTTAAAAAGAAATAACACGCATTGATTTAGAAGAATATCCGTGCATGCACGCATGTCTTAGTACTTCTTGGAGGAAATAAAATGTTCATTTGCCATATTTTTCCATATTTTGTTTATAACTTTTAAGATCACCCAATGTATCAAGATAAAGATGGATAGATTTCTAAAACAAAAATAAAGCTGGAAATGACCAGTCATATAGGGGAAAATGGCATTGAATCAATACATTGTGCCTTGATTTCCGCCTAATCAAGTCACCCCCACGTTTTTTTAATTTACAAAGCTGACATATGAGAAGATGTTTTTTTTAGAATGGTTATATGATTTTTATTACATGTTAAGACACAATATTTGTTCATATTGGAAGTGGACACTATCAAACAAGTGGAGATGAAAGAAAAAAACTAAAAAGAGTATCTCAGATGATCAAGTGATTTATCGAAACGAAGCTCAAAAGCAGGAATCTCATCAAAGAGATAAACACCGAGGCTGTCTCCTTTGTAAGATACTTGGGATCATTCTTGAAATGGACGAGGGGAGATCTCAGACAAATAGAACAGAGGACAGGAAAGCTAATGACAATGGATAAGGCCTTACATCCGAGAGATGAAATAGACAATCTATATGTATCAAAAAAGAAGGATGAAGAGGATTCACCAGCATTGAAGATAGCGTAGATACATCAATACGACGACTCGAATACTACATAAAAAGAGCAAAGAAAGACTAATTATTGCAACCAGAAGCAGCATAGACAACATAATGATCAGCAGAACAGCAACAAGTAAACAGTAATGGAAATAAAAATAACTGTATGGATATTTCAAGCGACAAACTAACGAAATATCACACAAGAAGACCTGGACATGGTTAAGTAAGGTAAACCTTAAGAGAGAAGCTGAATCTATTTTAATAATGCCCAGTCAGCTGAGGCTGTAGAATATACCGACTGCTTCTCTGCAGTGGGGTAAGATCCCCCCCCCAATTAGTGTCCTGTATATGACACTAAAAAATCTGATGGTGAGGTTACAGTAATGCTGGAGCTTTGAAGAATTGGAGTACTTCATCGCTCTGGCTCGGAGTGGTAGCACCTGATAGGGTCCTATCTATGGATAAAATAGAACTAAACTGTGTACTTATACTAAACTGAATTTCTTGAAATAGGACTGTTTTGACATTGAAACTGCGTACTTATGCTAAACTGAATTGTTTGAAATGCAAAAGTTTTTGTATGCTAAACTGAATTGTTTGAAATAGAACTGTTTATTTGTATAAAATGGATTTGGCATTAAATAACCTTCAAAGATTGATATGCCATAAAACCGAAACAACAAACAAATGATTCTAATCGCAGCATAAACGACAACATAAGGACCAACAATGTTAAAGCGAAAATAGATAAGACGCATCAAAATAGTAAGTGTAGGTTATGCGATAGTAGAGATGAAACGATTAACAATATAATAAACGATGCAGCAAACTGAAAAAAAGGGAGCAAACTGAAAAAAATAGACTAAAACAATTGGGGTGGGGAAGGTGATCCACTGGGAATTGTACAAGAGATTGAAATTTGACCATACTACCAAATAGTATAAGCTCAAACCAGAACCCGCCCCGGAAAATGAGATACATAAAATTCTCTGGGATTTTGAGATACAAACTGATCACCTAATCCCGGGCAGAAGACCTGACCAAGTGATAATTAACAAAAAGAAGAAAAAAAGAAAAAGAAAAAAGGAAAGAGAACCAGTAGAATAGTGAATTTTGACGTCCCGGCGGACCACAGAGTGAGAATAAATGAAAACGAGAAGAAAGACAAGTACTTACACCTTGCCAGAGAACTAAAAAAGTTATCGAACTTTCAAGTAACGGTGATACCAATTATAATTTGTGCGCTCGGAACGGTTTCCCAAGGCTTGGTATGGGGGAATGCAAGAGTTGGAAAGCGGACGATGAACCGAGACCATTCAAACTACAGCATTTCTAAGATCGACCATTATACTGAGAAGAATTCTCGAGACTTAGGGAGACTTTGCAATCACTCAGACTCCAGTGAAAGACCGTCTGTAATGCTGGTGTGAAAATGTCTAGTTATAATAATAATAATAATAATAATAATAATAATAATAATAATAATAATAACTAGTTGTGGTATCTGCCGTTTCTCAAGAGAAAAAAGATAAGAGACTAAATATTCTGATGAAATAGTTCTGATATATATATTTTTGAAAAATTCTATGGCTACAGAAATATGAACAAGATACAAATTTACAAAAGAGTTTTAAAGATTTAGAAAAAAATCAAACTTTTTGAGATTTTTTTGTATACAATATTTCTTGTTTTTTCATCTGTTGCAATATAGATTCCTTTTTCGCTACTGACACATGGACATCTAACATATAGCTGGCAATGTTACTGACCTGGAGCTTATGATTTTTATCAGATTTCCGCTGTTCAATCATATCTCAGTATATTTCTTGTTCTGATTGTTTCTTTACTTTTTGTTCATTTCATCTATTGAATATACTTTCAGCATACGGAGATATTTGTTATGTTTTTCTTCTAGCAAAAGTCAAAATGTTTAGTAAGTGATTTTGACCCGACATATACTTTATGTTGTCAATTATTTATTATTTGTATATTCAAATATGAATGTTTGATGTTTATCCCAGGAAATTCAGTGACAACAATTCACCACAAATCTCCAACACTACTTTGTATTCTCACTGTTCGCCAAAATGCTGTTGTTCAGATGGTTTCAATTCTTCTTTGGATCTATAGTACTCCTTGTCTTTTTTCTAAGCTCTTCAAGAATCTTCTAAACATTTCAACATCTATGTTAAGCACCATTTTCTATAAGTTTTCAGTTCTATTGCGAAGTGTAAATATTTCTTAAATGATAATAGATTTTGATAATAACTGGATCTTGTCTTTTGATTGGAGCCCTTGAGAAATTTTGGTTTTGATTTTCAAGATCAATTCTTACTCGTTTTAACAGTTCTCGATTGTTCACACTTCTCGTCATGTCAATTTCTGTATTTTTTCTGAGCTATCTTGGTGTATTCACTTATTAGATGATTGATAGTTTCATTTAAATCTCCAAAGTCTGCATTTGTTATTTAGAGTGTCAGGTCTATCTTTCACAAAATTTGTTCTTATGATGTTCTGGGTTGTCATTAATGATGATTTATTTTCGCTTTTTAGGTGTTCTCTTTTTAAACATGTCCATGTTGCTTCATTTGCTGTTCCGTCAGATTACTTCTTAAAATAACTGTACAATTGAATTTCTTCCCATTTTCAGTTTTTCGTTTGAAAGTTTCCGTTAGTTCTACTGCAATTTCTGCAATTCTGATTAGACTATCACAACTCTAACTTGTGTAGTTCTCAAATAATTTAATAACAGAGTCGACACAACGTTTGGAGTTGACGAACCCCACTCTCTCTCTCTTTTCTTTTCTTATATAATCTAATTTTATGACCTCTAAGTTGTAAGGCTTTATGCATTGCCATCAAAATCTTTATGTGTGCTCTCGGTTCTAGTTCTGTTAAAGAAGCCTCTCGAATATTTCGGATTAGAAACTTCCTTGGCATTTATTTCTTTGAAGAAGATGTTACTGTTTTGTTTCTAATATTTTCCTTATTCTTTCTTCTGAGTTAATTCGGCCATTTCTTTCAGCCTATTATTATCATTATAATGTTTTGATTGGTGGTCTTTCACTGGAGACTGAGTGACAGCAAGTCTCCACAAGTCTCCTTGGATCTTGTGAGTGTTGTTGACAATCTTAACAATGTTGTAGTCTGGATGGTCTTGATTCTTCCCCTGATTACCAATTCCACGAGTTTTTCCCCCAAGCCTTTGAGGACTGTTTCAAGTGCACCAACGACAATTAGTATACCGTCAATTTCAGGTTCTATAGCTTTTTCAGCTCACTGGCAATATCCAAGTATTTGTTTAAGTTTTAGCTTTCTTATATTTACCCTCAGTGAAAGCAAGTGGATAACAAATTCTTTCTTTCTTGTTAACACTCGGCCTGGACATCTGACCGAGACTGAGTGATCTGTTTGTAACTCAAGGTCACAGATCATTTTATGCGTCTCATTTTCTTGAACAGATTCTGTTTTGTGCATATACCATTTGGTCGTACGGTTAAATTTTAATCTCTTGTACAATTCCCTGTGCATCACCTTTCCCACCAAATCGTCACTTAGTAGGATATTCCTTTTTTGCCAGTCGCTTACATTCGCTTATTATATGATTGATCGTGTTACCTTTGTCTGCATATAACCCACACTTGCATTTCTATTGTATATTATCAATTTTCGCCTTGATATAATTGTTTTTTTTTTAGTATTATTTTGCGCTGCTTTTAAAAGAGATTCAATTTCTCTGTGGAGGTTTTCTCTTCCAAGCTATATTCAGGTCTTCTCCTGTGCAATCTCAGCAGTTCGTTGCTTGAAGTATCCACACAGTTGTTTTTCTTCCCATTTTTGCTTTCAATATTTTGTAGTTTCACTAGTTGTCCTTGTGTTGACATTGCTGTCATTGACTGCTGCAATTAATCTTTCTTTGTTCTTTTTAGTGTATCCCTTGAGTTCTTAAAATATTGCATCTACGAAATCCTCAATGCTGGCGAGTTATCTTCCTCCTTCTTTGCTTGACACATAGTCAGTCTATGTCATTATCTCTTTGGTGTAAAGCCTTTTACATCATCATATCCTTTGTTCTTTAGTCCATATAAGTTCCACTCTTGTTCATTTTAAGAATTGTCCTGAGTATTTCACAAAGGGGACTGCACAAGTGTTTATTTCTTGAATGTGATTTCTGCCGTAGAGTTTATTTTCGACAAGTTTTCTGGTTTTTCTGGGGTGCTTCTTTTTTTCTTTCTTCTCTGTTTTTTTTTATGTCCACGTCCCATATTCTCGGATACGTGTAAATTTCTTTTTCCCTCAAATGTTCTGATCCTTTCCTGAGTCGGTAATTCTACTTCTTCCGTTGTTTCTTCCCCCTCCCTTTTCATTATCACCACGGCATATTTCACAATGCCAAATTCCATAATTATATCACAGCGTTATATTCTTATAGTCTGCATCAAGGTTTCCAGTCTTTTTCATTTTTGGCTGATCGGACAACGAGCGACAAACAAGAATATGCCTTACATTGAGCTATCGTTACAACAAAAATGTTGGTTTGCTTGTGTTTCTGTTAGCAACAAAAATGTCGCTTTGACTGCAAAAAGGTTCATTTTGAGACGATCGCCCTTAAACTTTATGAAACAAAAGTCGAAGCAAGAACAATATAACGATTTTTGTAAGGATATGCACTTTTATTGCTGAACAGCCTTTTTTTTAAATCGAAAACATCCAAATTCGTGCGCCGCATTTTACTGCACGGCAAAACTTGTACTCGATGACATGCAACGGTTTCGTGGAAACGCGTGTATAGCCTCTTTCGGTTAGTGAGACACTTTTCGACAATTCAAAATTTGAAACAAAATTAGGAGCCATGAACAGATTTATTAATCGCCAGGAAATGGTAAAAACTGAAAAAACAAAAACCAAATACATTTTGACAAATGTTTGTGTGAAACAATGTACAGAGGCTGGAAGCCTAATATTTACTCAAGGAGCCGTGTACTAAATAACGCATAGTAGCTGACAGTTCATTGACAAAAGGTTATGCAATAAAAGTAACGCTATTGCATGAAGAATAGAATTACATTATCATAAGAGCCAAATTAACAAAGCAAAATTGCACTCACTCGTGCTAAAAAGAAATGCAGGTGAATAGAGTGCGCTAAATTATTTGACAAAATGTCAAATAATTATGAAAGTATTTCAAAAGGAGAAAGGCAATATTTCTTACCGACGCTGTTCAAAATATAGGACTTAATCGGGAAGGATTAAAATAACGAAACTCTGGACCCTTTCTTCTGTAGTATCACCTCCCTTACTAAGGTCAGTAAATGGGCAGTCAATACTAACTCAACAGAAATCTTGGTCCTTACTTCCACCTCGGCCAAGGAATGCTATCCCAGAATCCATCGCCTCTCACTCTTCTCTACCAGCGACAATTTCCCCCGTCATTGCTTCACAAAAGGAATTAAGTCCAACTCAACTTGGAAAGCTAGCGGATGAGCTTATGCCTCTGCTTAACAATATCAACGCGACAGCGTTCACCGCTCAGCACAGGACACAAAAAACTGAGAAAAGCAAAGACAATATTCTTATACCGACAGGTATTAAACCTTTCTTCCCGGAACAAAAAGCCAAAATATGTAGAGCACACCTCTACTTTGCCGAGCAAGCAAGAACTTGCAAACCTTGGTGTAGATGGCCGAAGAAGCAAAACATAAAAATACTACCAAGCTCGCGTCCACCTACACCAACTCCAACAGACTCTGAAAACTAACGGCGCGAACCATGTCTGTCCCCCTGAGTTCGCTGCTATTACAAATCAATACACGATTAGCGACAACTACATTAAAATTTATAGTGGAGACTGGTGCAAGTATCTCAATAATACTAGCGTCTAGGTTAAACGGCGTCACGTTAAATCCAACACCGGTATCACTCACCACCGCTAATGGAGAGAAAATAAAATGCTACGGACAAGCAAACCTAGAGATTGGGATACCAAGTTTGAAAAGGTCATTTTCCTGGACATTTGTGGTCGCAGATATCACCAATCCACTCCTTGGATTTGACTTTTTAAATGAATTTGGTCTCATAATCGACTGCAAAAATAAAACAATTTACGACCCGTTAACAGCTACCAAAAAGGAATTAATATTAAACACGACATCTCCAGTAAACGTGGTCATTAACAAAGTAGAACTACCATCATTTATTCAAACCAGTCTGGATAAATACCCAGAAATCATTTCTCCTCATATAAACAAAAATAACAACTACTGCGGTGTTTATCACAGAATTGATACAGGTAGCCACTTACCAGTTTTTGCAAAATCCAGACAGCTATCAGCGGAAAAACTATCGGCGACTAAAGAAGAGTTTAAAAAACTCATAAATGAAGGCGTGATAACTCCTTCAGACAGCGAATGGTCAAGCCCACTACATCTTGTACCTAAGCAAAGTGGAGGATACCGCTGCTGCGGAAAAAAAAAAAAAAAAAAAAAGAGAATTTTTTTTTTTACTACCGCGTACACATGGGAAGCAGCATGATGTACGTGTGAGTCTTGCGGCTTAACGCTCAAGATTGTCAGTTCGATCGGGGAACTACTGCTGCTCATCTATAAGAGTGGCTTCTATAGATGAGAACAAAAACAGCCATCGAAAGATAACCATGACTCGTACTCAAACCAGATCCATAAACCGCATCGCTCTTCGCGCGGGTAAAAAAGGGGCGCGTCCTGCTGAGGTTGGAGCCCTGGCCTCAGTGTTCGAAAAATCAGCTACAGAGCTCAAACTCAAACAAAAACTACTAAAATGCAAACAAACAATACAGATAGCGACATTTAACGTGAGAACCCTAAATAGAATAGGTCAACTATCAGAGCTAACTGCATCAGCCGTAGAACATAAGATAGATATAATTTGCATACAAGAGCACCGATACACGCACACCGAAGATATCAAGTATCACGAAACTGGTAATGGATGGATGCTGGTGACTGTATCGGCATGGAAAAACTCTGTCAATGCATCGGTAGGAAGGGTGGGAATACTTCTAGGACCAAGAGCGTTAAAAACACTGAACAGCATTGAGAGAATACAACCTAGGATGATGGCAGCAACGTTTAATGGCAACCCCAAAGCAACAATTATCTCCTGCTACAGCCCTACCAATGTTAGCGAAGAAAACGAAATAGCCACCTTCTACGAAGATCTATCCTCCCTAGTACGTAGCATTCCGAAACACAACCTGCTAGTCATTGGCGGAGATATGAATGCACAAATCGGGAAAAACAGACACAACAAATACAGCCTACACTGCGCGTCTAACAGGAATGGACAGCATTTAATAGATTTCATGATAGAAAATAGATTAACATGCCTCAATACAAACTTTCAAAAAAGGGAGGGGAAATTATGGACCTACACATACGCGAATAAGAGTAAAGCACAGATAGACTACGTCCTTATAAACAGGAAATGGAAAAACAGTGCGATGAATTGCGAGGCATACTCCTCTTTCGAGGGTGTGTCCTCCGATCATCGAATAGTTACGGCCAAAGTACGACTAAGCCTAAGAAAAAACGCCACACGTAAAGCGACGACCAAGCACTATGACTGGGCCCTACTCAACAACAGAGATATTAGAGATAAGTATGCATTAGAATTAAGAAACAGATTCGAAGCACTACAAGAGAAGGCAGAAATAGGCACCCCAAATGACGAATATGAAAATTTTGTAGAAGCACACCTGGAGGCGGCAGAAAAGTGTATTCCAACAAAACCTAGAACTAAATATAGAGTCCCTTGGGAAACGCTAGCGGCTAGAGAAAAACGTGCACTTGTGAAGACTGCCTCCAAAAGCTATCGAAAGAACCCAACAAACACAAATGCACGAAAACTAGAAAAGGCACAACATCAATTAACAGGAATATACCTAAAAGAACAGGCAGAATACGTACAAAATCAGATAGATAAGATTAGAGACTCGGTGGAGGATAGGCAATCCAGGATAGCCTGGCAAACAATAAACGAAGTAAGTGGAAGGAAGAGCACAGCCAAAGCAAAATTGAAAGCTGCAAGCCAACAAGAAAGAGTAAAACTGTGGGAACAGCATTTCAAAAATCTACTAGGAAACCCACCGGAAATAACGGATGAACCGATCACCAGAATTATTAGTAAGCAATTAGACGTAAAACTAGGTCCTTTCACCCAAGAAGAACTAGACTCGGTTCTCAGAAGAATTAAAAATAGGAAAGCGGCGGGGCTAGACGAGATCCCCCCAGAAGTTTGGAAGACGAGACAATTCGACGATATACTGCTCCGGCAATGCAACGCAGTCTATAGTCAAAATAGGATAGAACGATGGACGAAGGGATGCATCCTTCCATTCCCTAAAAAAGGCGACCTCGGACTAGCCAAGAACTACCGAGGGATAACACTTACATCCATAGCAGCCAAAATCTACAATGCCCTACTACGAAACCGCATAGAACCCAAAATAGACAACATCCTTAGGAAAAACCAAAATGGCTTCCGGAGAAATAGATCCACAACCTCACAAATACTGACCATCCGTAGAATCCTGGAAGGCGTTCGGGCAAAAAACTTACAGGCGACATTACTATTTGTCGACTTTACCAAGGCCTTCGATTCCATACACAGAGGGAAGATGGAGCAAATCCTACTAGCATACGGCCTACCAAAAGAAACCGTAGCAGCGATAATGATTCTCTACAGAAACACCAAAGTGAAAGTACGTTCACCAGATGGAGACACGGAATACTTCGACATAGTTGCAGGAGTACTACAAGGAGACACACTAGCCCCATACCTCTTTATCATCTGTCTAGACTATGTGCTTAGGACTTCGATCGACAAAATCAGAGAAAATGGCTTCCAGCTGACTAAGAGAAGAAGCAAAAGGTACCCCGCAAAAACAATCACGGACGCCGACTACGCTGATGACTTGGCGTTACTAGCGAATACGCCTAATCAAGCAGAGACACTACTGCATAGTCTGGAACGAGCCGCAGCTGGCATTGGCCTCCATGTCAATGCAAACAAAACCGAATATATGTGTTACAACCAAACGGGCAACATTGCCACACTAGACGGAGCCTCTCTGAAACTAGTCGACAAATTCACCTACCTAGGAAGCAGCGTCTCATCAACCGAGAAAGACATCGACACACGACTGACGAAGGCATGGACAGCTATCGATAGGCTCTCGATCATATGGAAGTCGGACCTAACTGATAAAATGAAACGCAGTTTCTTCCAGGCAGCGGTTGTGTCGATACTGCTATATGGATGCACCACATGGACGCTTACGAAGCGGCTGGAGAGGAGGCTGGACGGAAATTATACAAGAATGTTGAGAGCAGTATTAAACAAGTCCTGGCGACAACACCCCACGAGACTCCAACTATACGGACACTTGCCCCCCATCACAAAAACTATACAAGTTCGACGAACCAGACACGCAGGACACTGCTGGAGAAGCAAGGACGAGCTCATAAGCGATGTGCTCCTGTGGACCCCCACACATGGATGTGCAAGAGTGGGACGACCAGCACGAACTTACATACAGCAGCTATGTGAGGACACGGGATGTAACCCTGAAGACCTGCCGGAGGCGATGAATGATAGGGAGAAATGGCGAGAGACGGTCAGGGATATCCGCGCAGGCGGCGCGACATGATGATGATGATGATGAAACAGCATCACTAAAAGTGATAGATACCCCATTCCCAACATAAATTCATTTACAACAAAACTCGCTAATAAACAGCGATTTACAAAAATTGATCTGATTTCAGCGTACCATCAAGTTAAAATGCACCCAGATGATATTCCTAAAACGGCAATTATCTGTCCGATGGGTCTTTTTCATTACGAATTTATGCCGTTTGGGTTTAAAAAATTCGTCGGCAACATTTCAAAGGTACATGGACAGAATCTTTTGACAGATAGACTGTGTCTTTATATATTTAGATGACATCTTAATCTTCAGCGACGACGAGCCTTCCCACAAGAAAGATATAGACACAGTTTTTAGGATTTTACAAGAAAATAACCTGAAAATATCACTATCGAAATCTATTTTCAATGTAACATCGCTAGATTTCCTAGGTTTTAGAATTAATTCAAATGGAATCACACCAACTGCTAACAAAGTAAAAGAAATAGAATCTTTTCCATGTCCTACAGATGCTAAAATATTACGCAGATTTCTTGGTATGGTAGGATTTTACAGGAAGTTAATACCAGGATTTGCGAAGTTAGTCTTACCTTTATCTGAAAGAATGAGATTAACACCTAAAGGATTAATTACCTTGAATAATTTGGAAAAACAATCCTTTTCTAACATTATAAAAATACTTGGTGAGCTAACAGAATTATCTCATCCTCAACCAACTTGTACACAGTATCAACTAGTCACGGACAGCAGCAAATATGCAGTAGGTGCTGCCTTACATCAGGTCATAAATGGAAATCCAATACCAATAGGATTCTTCTCAAAAAAACTGACGACAACACAGACGAGATATTCCACTTTTGACCGTGAACTTTTAGCAGCATATTTGTCAGTGTTACATTTTCGCCACCTCATAGAAGGTCGTGAAGTATTACTTCTGACGGATCACAAACCAATATGCGGTGCATTTCTCAGTCTAAAACCTGCCAAATCAGATAGACAACAAAGACAGCTAGCAATTATTACAGAATTAATTTCAGATATAGCCCATGTGAAGGGTAACCAAAATGTAGTTGCAGATTGTCTGTCTCGCCCAACATTTGCTATACAAATAGATATATACGATCTACCAGCACTTGCAGATGCACAAAAATCAGACACCGAAATACAGTCCTTTCCAAATTTAAAGAAATTCACATTATCTGGAAAAGATCAATTTGTGTTATGTGATACATCAACGTCATACCCCAGACCTTTTGTACCGTGCACACTACGAAAATCTATCTTTGACAGCTTGCATGCAATATCACACCCTGGAATAAAATCATCTATCAAAATGATTAAGGCTAGATTTTACTGGCCACATATGGATAAAACCATCAAAGAACTATGTGCATCATGCACATCTGGTCAACAAGCAAAAATATACAGACATACCAAATCGCCTGTACAAACGTTGGAAATACCATCATCAAGATTCCATACTGTACACATTGATATAATTGGACCACTACCACCAGCGAAATGCTCCAACAATCCTTACATCAATCCATGTTGGTATGTTTTAACATGTATAGATCGAACCAGTCGATGGATAGAAGCACAACCTATATCGGATATTACAGCACAAACCGTAGCAGAAGCTTTTGTAAACACGTGGATTACGCGCTTTGGTGTTCCCCTCCACGTCATATCAGACAAAGGCAAACAGTTTGAGAGCGAACTCTTCCTTGAACTATCAAAAATTATTGGATTCTATAGGCTACGTACAACATCCTATCATCCGCAATGCAATGGACTTATAGAAAGAGCCCACAGAACCTTAAAAGCAGCTATTATGGCCCGAAAAGAATCTTGGATTTCAGCCCTACCAATAGTTCTCATGGGAATTCGAAGTATGCCCAACTGCTCCAATTTTTCCCCTTTTTATGCGGTCACAGGTGCACAAATGTTATTGCCACAACTAATGATAAATACGGAAAATACAGAAACAGTTACACAAAATTTTACAAGAGAACTGCACAAAACTATGGCAAAATTCGATCTGACAGACTTTTCAAACAGAGAAAAATCAACAAAAACATCATACGTGCCAGATCAACTTCAAACTTGTGATAAAGTTTGGATTAGAATAGACCGCGTTCGAAAACCGCTAGAAGCACTCTATTCAGGTCCTTACATGGTACTCGAACGAACACCAAAATATTTCCTAATAGAAACTAACTCAAATACGCATACACAAGTTTCAATAGACCGTTTAAAACCTTACATTGAAAACAAACAAAAATGTACACAAAATGCAACTACCAATACAAAAAAAAGTCTGAAAGTTTACCTCCTGAAAAAGTGCAGGAACATAAAATGAAAACAAGAACTTCAGGTAGAAAAAAAGGATAACGAGTATATTTATTATTAAAACAAAAAACAAAAACAAAACAAAAACAAAACAAAACAAAAAAAAACAAAAAAACAAACAAAAAAAAACAATCAAAACCAAACAAAAACTCCGTTTACTGGTAGGGGAGTATTGTAGTATCACCTCCCTTACTAAGGTCAGTAAATGGGCAGTCAATACTACCTTAACAGAAATCTTGGTCCTTACTTCCACCTCAGCCAAGGAATGCTATCCCAGAATCCATCGCCTCTCACTCTTCTCTCTTCCCTTCTCTCTCCTTTTCTCTCTCGCTCTCCCTCTCCCTCTGGCCAATCAGCGGAGATAGTAGCAGTTGCCAAAGACGACCCAAGAACAGAATAGGAGGCAGTTGCTGAAGAGATTCCAAACACTAAACACACGTGTTGACCGCCGGACATTTTCTAGGCAACACGTGGCGTTGTATATGAAGAATAAAATTCCTCTTTTAAAGTTAATATTTGTACTTCTCATTTATTATCTCAAATAACATAACCCAAGTACATATATTACACTTCTATAAAGGAATGAAACCGGACGTTATCTTCAGTTGACTAGTCTAAAAAGTATACCCTAAACGCAAGGGTCGCTAAAAGAGATAACTGATATGGAATTTAAACTATGATGTAACTCGACTGTGTTCATTGGAAAAGAAAAGTTTTATAGAATTGAAGAAATTTTCATGTGGGCCATCAGCAACGACAATGAGAATGAATTTGACATTTTTTTCTGCATTTGCAGAGATGGTACGTTATATGCGATATCAGATTATCTGATCTTGCGCAAACTGTCTAACCATAAGGGTTAAAATGTGTTACTGTTGACATCAAAATCCGCTGTATCCAAATGTAAAAGCAAAAATCAGGAAAATTTCAATTTTTTTTTTCCTTAGATGCTAGCTAAAATGTAACAAGATGTCTAACTGCATTTCAGAACAAAAAAACAAAGAAAAAACAACAAAAAACCCCTAAAAAACAAAGACAACTCTTACTACGTTAAAGAAAAACTATGTGAAAGTTTTACAAAGCATTTGTTGTACAAATTTGTAAAATGAGAATAAAGACATGACAGCTTTCATACAAATCGCGACCAATATAACTACTAAGTAAGAAAAGTTACTATTCTTAATATAGATGAACTTTATCAGTATTTCTAAAAGATTCCCGGGTCAGTCCGTAAAATATTGTCTCTAATGTCTTTTTCCTCGAAAAGATACATTTCATTATTAAAATCTAGAACTCTTAAAATTTCAATCTTTTTGTTTAAGTTGACGGTAGCTTAAAAAATCAAATTTCCTCATCTTCATACCTGGACTAATTAAGCACATCATATATTTTCTAAGAAACATTGTTCTAACGTTTCTTATTTGTTTTCATCATTCTTTTTTAATTGTTGAATAATCTACTTTTGTTCTTCATTTTCTGATTCATCCTTCAATTAAACCAACATCTTATAATTATAATTATTGTTACAATTCCTAAACAAAGAAGAGTTTCAAGACTTTCCTAAGCAGTTCTTGATTGCTTTTACACTGTTGTAAACGACAACCTAGTAAGTCAATAAAGACGCTGTAAAATGTATGCACATGTTTAGCTCATATTCCAAGTATCAGCGCCTCATACAAGGTATATAAAAACAATTCTTTTATAACTGCTGTGAATGATAAAGTAAATAATTAAATGAATATGTACGAAGCTCATTAAATAATTTTCCAGACTTTTTTCGGATATGGGTACTTTTATTGCTAGTACACACATGAACTCTAGTCCCCTTCGAAGTAATCTCCTCCGGCTGCAATGCACTTGTTGTACTGTTTCAACAACTTCTGGAAGGCCTCATGGAGGTCCTCTTGTGTGAGCGTGTCAATGACCTTCGTCACAGCCTCTTTCATCTCCTCAATTGTCTCATAACGACAGCCTCTAAGCTTAGGTAATAAGCCAAAGTCACGGGGAGCAAGGTCTGGACTATAATGACGAACTGTCTTGATACCCATCTTGCTCAAATAGCCTGTGACAAGGTTGGAGTTGTGGACTGGTGCATTGTCCTGGTGGAAATGCCACTGACCCGATTTGAAGAGTGCTGGCCTCTTCCCTAGGAATCTCTTCCTGAACTCCCTTAAAACCTCAACATAGTAACCCTAACCTTTTGGCCAATCAACTCTGGTCTATTGACTTCCTTACTCCTCCCATCATCCCTCACAGACTCCCAGCCTTCCTTGAATCTCTTATGCCACTCAAAAACTGATGTTCGATTCATGCAAGATGGTCGAAAAGCAGTCTGAAGCATTCCATACGTTTATGTGGCATTTTTTCCAAGTTTGAAACACAATTTTATTGCATATCGTGCTTCTAAAGTGTCCTCATGTCTAGATTGCATTTTTGAAATTCACTAGCTGTGACAATCAGGCTTTAATAGGGTGTGTTCCAATTGCTACTGTAGGTGTTCATTTGGACCTGAAATCATAAAAATTGTTCAGTCATCTCATAAGATGTATAGCAATAAAATACTGAATCTCCTCCGGCTGCAATACACTTGTTGTACCGATCCAATAACTTCTGGAAGGCCCCATGGAGGTCCTCTTGTGTGAGCGTGTCAATGACCTTCGTCACAGCCTCTTTCATCTCCTCAATTGTCTCATAACGACAGCCTCTGAACTTAGGGAATAATCAAAAGTCACAGGGAGTGAGGTCTGGACAATAGGGAGGCTGAGGAACTGTCTTGATGCCCATCTTGGTCAAATAGTCTGTGACAAGGATGGAGTTGTGGACTGGTGCATTGTCCTGCTGGAAATGCCACTGACGTGATTTGAAGAGTGCTGGCCTCTTCCCTAGGAATCTCTTCCTGAACTCCCTTAAAACCTCAACATAGTAACCCTAACCCTAACACTTTGGCCAATCAACTCTGGTGTATTGACTTCCTTACTCCTCCCACACCTCTCATCATCCCTCACAGACTCCCTTCCTTCTTTGAATCTCTTATGCCACTCAAAAACCGATGCTCGATTCATGCAAGATGGTCGAAAAGCAGTCTGAAGCATTACATACGTTTCTGTGGTATTTGTTCCAAGTTTAAAACAGACTGTTATTGCATATCGTTCTTCTAAAGTGTCCTCATGTCCAGATTGCATTTTTGAAATTCACCAGCTGTGACAATCAGGATTTAGTAGGGTGTATTCCAATTGCTGCTGTAGGTGTTCATTTGAAGCTGAAATCATAAAAATTGGTCAGTCATCTCATAAGTTGTATAGCAATAACATACTGAATTTTTAAGAGTCTACGACAATTTTAAATGCCTGTACAAAAAAGTCTGAAAAGTTATTGAATACACCACGTAGATATAAAAAATGAATGTGCATTTTATACTGTGGGGGGAGTATGTAATTTGGTTATTTCAGTAGATTGCTCTCTAAATTATTCCCACCACAAATACAACACAAAACATTACAATCGTGCAAAAGAAATGGAATAGAACACAACGAACATTAAATAACAAACAATTTAATATGCATATAACAGAATATGAAAAACAAAATACATGATGTGTTGCCTTTTGGAAAATAAAGTTTGAAGAAGAGAATAAATTTGTTGAAAGATGTGTGTATGTTCATGTTATCAGAGTCCGTAAATAAGTCGTTCTTACTTACATTAAGTTTATAGCGGGTTTTATGATTGTGGCGACAGCGTGTCTCGTTGATGAAAGAAAGTTTGTCGGGTTTTCCTTTTGAATATAATTCTCGGCCATTTGAAAAGAGGTCATGAACTTTAGTTGAGGAAGGAAAGGAATTGGTTGGACATAATGTCGACTACTGGCTTAGTGGCTTGTGTTCGTCTGTGTCTTCGTTTGTGTGTAAGCTTGTGTCTTGTGTGTCTGGCTTCCTAACTCTGTGTTATTTATATCCTACAGGTGGATCAAAGAATCGCCCTAAAATCTTGGCGCGTAGACATTTATTGACCAATCAGATTTGTATTTTACTATTTTATTTTCGAGCCTAAATGTTTTCTGTTAGTTCACTTCCGATCCTAATTTTCTAGAATGTTCTATTCCATGTTTTTAGCTGATTGGTTGAAAAATATAAAAATGTAATTTAAATGTTAATGCGGGTTTGATCCTAAATTTCTAGAATGTTCTTAAGTATGTTTTTATTGCTTATTTTAAGACTAGAAGAAATGTGTATCCTATAATACAAACGGTAGATAGCAAATACTTGTCATATCTGTAGATGACTGTCAAGAAAAAAACTGGCGTTACACTTTGCTTATCATTGCTGGAAAGATTCATATTGATGTTTCCTAAAGGCTGAAGAATATATCGGTTGAAATATCATGTTAAAAATAAGAAGGATAAAAATAATCACTTGAATAATCAATGGAAAAAGACCGTTGTATATAATTGTATATCAGCAAAAAGGGAGTGATAACGAATTCAAAGAGAAAATAATTTTGGTCTCACAAGACATTTTATGCAAAATTTTTCTTCTTTCTTGGATTTAATTATTTTACTCCGAAGCAAAAGATTTGTTTTATTAATAAGAATTAAAACCGAACATTCTCTTCGACCAACTGTAAACAAGAACCAGTTCAACGACCTTGAGTTCCTGATTGAAAACGAGGCGAAAATTGTGTTTTGTAAAATTGAGAACTTGTAGAGTTGAAACAAGAAGTGAAACAGACGTTTTCACTTTTTTTTTTTTTTTTTCTTTTACATTAAGAGAACCAAAGAACAAAAAAATTAAAAAATAAATAAAATAAAATAAATAAATAAAAGAAGAAAGAAAAAAGGTGGATCGAGTTACTGAGTGCGCTTAGAAGGATGGGAAAGAGAAATGAAAGATAATTCAAATCAGAAAGAGAAACTGTTGTGAGACATGACATAGAGAAGAAGAAAGAGAGAAAAAAAAGAAAAAGAAATATTACATCAAAAACAGAGACAGAAGGTAGAGTTGTTGGATTCGAGAGAGAAAAAAAAAACAAGCTATGGACAGACTGGTTTGGAGAGTGTTATGATTTTGAAAGAAAAATATATTCTCTTGAAAAATAAATAAATAAAAATACGATGAAAAAAGAAAGTAGACTCGACACTGTAAGTAGACAGGAAAATCCGCACGGCCTTTTTGGTGTCAATGTGAAGGAGACAATTGCAGGTGAATACAATTTACAAGCCAACAAGCAATCGTCGTGTTAGAATATAGATTTCCAAATTCACATCCTCACCCTCCTTTCAACAGTTCACGAAAAACTTCAAAAGCTGGGACTTTTTTTTCTTTCCCTCGGCCGGAAAAACGCTTGATGAAAAGATAACATTCAATCTGTTTGATGTTGCCAATTTCTATTAAAAATATAACAACACTCAATTGGGACAAGCGTCGTCGTCGTCTCTCGCATCTCGTTCTTCCAGCTAGCAGTAGGAATAACGACACTTGCAAAAGCTGGTAAGTGGGTTTATAAAGAATGCAGACTAAGTTGGGTCCGTCAATCTTCACATTAATTACCGTAATGCCCATTCTCCTCTCCTATGTCAAAAATTTACAGGTGTACAGTGTGCGGCGCGGATAAACCGCACTTACCTTAACACAGATGCAGGGACATAAGTATATACACCCTTATACAGCTCTCTTCACTGTTACATGTACAAGTGGTAATGAAATAATTTCCACTCAATGGAATGCACACCCAGTGGCTGACAAGTTCCGTCTACAAACATTGAAGCCTAAAGCGATTTATACTTAACTTGATTCACTCTGCTTTCTGACTATTCGCCGGTAGCTGAGGGGCAAATATGACACAAGGTCAAGTTCAAAGTGGAGGACTCACGCGTAAAATTCGCGAAAAATTGTCCAGTTCCCTTGACACTTCTCTTTGGAATGCCTGAGATATTAACTGTGAACCTACCCCTTTAAGTGCAGTGGGGAGATTTATTTTGGGGCACAGCTCCTTAGAACGAGATGTTTGTGCCTATTTGCTTTCTACCTGGTGATAAGGTTGCAACTTTGAAGTCGGTGCGTAAAAGTGATGCAACAAAACGTATAAACTTGAACAATAGTTTTCCACATTTTAAAAACGCACTCAGATGCGACGTGCGTATGCGCACGTACGCAGGAATGCAGTCAACTCACTTAAAATAGTTTGCTAGTCTATCTCGCTATCTATTTAACTACGCCTCTAACCAAAAGTTAGATTCAACTCAAAACTGCAAGTATGAGGTACATGATAAAAATCGATTTACTCAACAATAATGGATCGGCAACCTTTATTTTGTCTACTTGAACGTTTGTTTATAATTCTGAGTTAAAATGAATTTAACCTTTTTTATCTAACGTAATAATTGATTGATTTTACAAACTTTTCTGTTCGTGTTTTTTCCTCAAAATTGTTACTAAAGAAGATTATTAGAATAATGATCCATACAGTTTATAATCAAATGGTAATGCAAACAGCATTGCAATAGAGATATTCATTTATTCTCATTATCTCAGTATAGTTCTATATTTTACTAAAAATAAAAAGAAATCGATTATTTGGTGGCCATTTTTTTTTAATCGTCCTAGCCATTAGGAATGATTAAATTTTATTATTTGCAATGAATCTGGTATTTTTATACTTTCGTTTTCCCTCGTTTACTTTCTTTTTTCTTTTTTTCTTCAAAGTCTTCATGACTTATTTGATCTTGAACGTTTTTTATTCTTTAACATTTTTCAGTTTTCTTCTTTTCTTATCTCTTATTAGTTCTTTCTTTTTCTCTGTTCTTTCCTTCTTTAGCTTATTACCCACGTCCTCCCTATCATCTTCCCATTACTCTTATATATTCGTTTTGGGTCCTCTCTTTTCTTTTTCTTTTCTTTTTTAAATCCTGATCTTTCCACTCACTTCACCCATCTCATTTCTTTTTTCTTTATCTCTCCTTTCAAATAAAACATATCAAACTACTATACAAATGCACATTAATCTACTTTTCTTCTTCAAGCTGCTTTTGTTTGATAAAACTCTTCTTGTGCAATACACACTGAGCCAAGAGGATTTAACACACATTCACAACATAGGTATTTAATCGGCTGGTAACCAAACAGTTCAATTTCTATTGAGCTTTCTCAAAATGACGCCTCTTCTCATTTTTGCTCAAGAAACAGACATTAGTCTATTTTTTTTGTCCTGTTTCTTGATTCGTCGTACTGTAACAGCAGTTGGAAAGAAAACTGGACAGCCAATAAGTATCTCTTTAGGAAAAGCTACTCGTTTTTTCTAATCGGATCAGCAAATCACAGATCCAATAAGCATGACGTTAAGTGAGTCATGTTCGTAATTATCTGCAATCAAGAAACAAGCAAGTTACTAATCAACATCGCTCTTGAGTCTGTGACTTTTCAATTTCTCACCCATTCGCTCTCTTTTCTTCTAAGCTAAAACTAATGAGAGACAAAATAAATAAGAAGAAATGTAGGCTTGTACGAACTCAGACGCTTACATCAATAGACGTAAAAATATTTGATTCTCTTTCTTTGTAGACTTTTTTCTGTTTGATTTGATTCGATTTTCTTAAATGACGTATTTCACAAGATTGGATTTAGTTGTGAACGACAACAATAGAAGGCAAACTTTAGAAAGAAGAAATGGAAGAAGAAAAGAAAAAAGAGGATGTCAAAGA